>QVOA01011327.1:0-72760 GCA_014825685.1 Pseudomyrmex cubaensis | reverse complement strand
AGAGAGAGAGAGAGAGAGAGAGAGAGAGAGAGAGAGAGAGAGAGAGACGAATGCACGCCGGTGTGTCAAAATAATTTTTTTTTCTTCTATCCGGCTTTCACTCTTCCCCCAATTCTATTCGAGTCATAAATCTATAGATTCATAGCTTTATAAACTCATAAATTCGCGAAGATATAGATCAACAGCTTTACAAGTGTGCGCTACAGATAGATAGAAGGCTGAGGCGAAAAATACTTGCGCTGTGACATCAACAACGAAATAAAACATTGTGTGTATCAGTGTTCTCGTTGATCATTGTTTATTTCGCACCACTTACTACATATATATATTGTCGACATCACGGTCACAAATTGACGGGAATGAAAATTGATTGTATAAATTACGAGATGAGAAACGTGGTTCGAAATCTTAAGGAGAAGATTAAGAGGAGATTAAAGAGTCGAAGGTGGATGAGACTAAAACATTGAGAAGATGAGGAGTAACGAATGAGAGTTCAGGATTGATAATTAGGATTGAAAGTGCATGGTGTGGTATGGAAATTTAAGGTAGGAAGTTGGAGTTTGGCAGTTGACAGCTGAGCCAGAGTTGAAGTAGCGAACGGAGAGACTTGAGTGAAGAAGAGCCGAGATGTATACTTTACACGAGACACGTTGAGGGTAGCGCACTAACGTCACTTGGTGACGAAACTTGAGAACTTCAGAAAAGAACTATCAAAGAACTATTGCGTTTACCGATGTTGATTCTTATAACGTATGTCGTAAAGAAACGTATTACACGATCGTGTAGCGAGACCTGAATTTTTGTTATACTTGCTGTTATGCTCGCTTGTCGCGCACACTTTTTTCAAAGATAGTACTAAGGAAAACTAGTAGTAGTAAGAACTATTTTCTTAGTTAAAACATTTCTTGAAAAAGAAAAAAAAATAGAACAAAAATAAAACAAGTTGTTTTTTAAACGCTCTCTAGTCTAGAGTCTAATGAAGGAACACAACGCGCAAAGGATAAAGAAGATGATATACTATTCTGAAACGCTACCGGATCTTTCGACTATCCGTAGAAATTATCTTAACTGAAGAGCAACGTGTTCTCTGTGGTTGCGCGAGTTTGTCGCCTAAATTAATGACTTTCCGCATTTACCTCTTCGTTATCTTTCTCTCATGTATCTTCAATCTCTTTTACACGCGGTGACGTGTCTCTCTCTTAAACGTTTGCAATCTGATCAGATCCATTTAACAGATTTTCGCGCTTAAAATAACAAAAAAAAAAAAAAAAAAAAAAAAAAAAAAAAATCTGTCTGAACCTTTGAAAATATCGGAATATTTATTATTCGCGAGTGCAACTGTTACACAAAATATTCATCCCAGCAAGATACGCCCGGTATTTGCCATAAACATTTTCCGCGAAATATACCAGTGCATATTTGCGAGAGAGAGAGAGAGAGAGAGAGTATCCGCGAGTATTCGCGAGGTGCTCAACGCAACGTAAACCGCGCATACGTTTTGTCTGACTGAACGGGTACGCGCGCGTGTGTGTACAACGTGTTAGATACGCTTTACAAATTCTGACTGTTTTAAAACACGCGTGAACTGCGCATACTTTTGCGCAAACAAAATCGCGCGCTCCACGACCGATGTTAACAAAATCTCTGGCGACAATATGCCAACGAACTCGTCGTGTATAAACACGCGCTGCACACGTATATATATATATATAGTTTCAACAACTGGTTGCTGCAAGCAATTGGTTGCCGTGTAAACGGGTCGCTTCTCATTTTCTCAAGACCCGGGTGCACTACGTCCAACTTCTCTCTCTTTTGCGCTTTCCTTCGCGCGCAAAACTCTTTGCGCCGTATTCGCATTCCGTTTCTCTCTCTTAATGTTCCACTTTTGTGCTGTAAATGAAATCTCCGTGTCGGGGCATAACGTTCAGCCTCGCACGGAGAGCATCGAATATCTCTCTGTTGTGTTTAAAATGCACCGTGCAATATTGGTGTCGTCATAGCCAGAAGCTGCTGCTTGTACCGCTGCTTTATTTTGTGAGAACACCAAGTCCTTTTTTCCTCCGAAGAAAATTCCGCTCGAATGAATAAATCCTGTCTCACGTATCACAAACAACGTGTACCCCACACACATACAAACAACGTGTTTCATCCGTATTTCTTAGTAGACCAGGTGTAACGTTTTTTGCATAATGCGTGCTCGCGTGTTAAATGCAAGAGAAAAATAATATACAGAGCTAGGAAGAAAAAAAGGAGAACGAAGAGAGAATGTTCTTTAGAAAAGCGTAAGCTTCCAGAATTTTTTCTCGCCAAGTAAACAAGCGTCTCCGTAAAAGAAAGAACAAGATCAGTCGGAATATTATATCGATTTGTTGAAAGACCACGTAGTTTTACACCGCAAGCCGATAATTCAAACAAAAAATCACGAAGGTCGAGCAGCTCTCGTATATTTGCATACACGAAGAAGATCCGAATCTTGACGCTCAATTTATACTATTTTCACGGAAAGTAGTGAGAAGACAAGGCGCAGACAATAAAGGAAGAGAATAAATCGTTTACCGTTGGAGACACCCGTCGTGAGCGGATCTTCACGGTTCAAGAGCATTGCGTTTCCCCGCAGCTTCGCGGGCGCGCGCGCGCGCTTGTGCACACGCGCGTTACTCCTTTTCTTCTTATAAAATATATCACACTGCGTCTCCACGCTTCTATGGTTCGTTCGATCCTCTTCCTGCGCTCCTCTTTCCCCTGAGTTTACTTTTATCGCGAGAAATATCAGGTTTCCCGCCAACACCTCGTGCAAACACGGGAGAGACACTTGCGCCCAGGTATAAGCGGCGACATTTGCTCCTTTTTCATGTCCCTCTGACACTCGTTCCGTGAAATTTCTTACTCCCTTCGCGCGAGCGCAAAACTCCTCGCAGAGCCGTTTACGCTCTGCGGTCGCGTCATCGGGTTTGCACCGAGATAATAAATATCCGATCGTACGAGCGCATACGCAGCTGCGAGGAAAATAGCGCCGACGCGTCGTCGTCGTGTTCAGTCAGTCGCTAACTTCGAAACCGCTATTTTTAGCCGGCAACATCAACAACAAAGAGAATGACTTATGCATTCGATCTCGCGAAAAGTGTGTAACGGTGACATATTTTTTTTCGCCAGCGATTCGAGATATTAAAGATACAGAGAACAGTATTTCTCATTATTTTACGCTCCGCACAAAGATATTCGAAAATATATACGCGTGCACGCGTATGCGCTATCTGCGATTTGTATAATTTGCGTATATATCTAGCGATATATACGCGTGGAAATTTCTCACTCTTGCGAAAGTTTCTCTATCACGGCGCTCAGCAAAAATCTGCTCGCGACGCATTTCAAGTTACCTACCTTTTTATTTTCGAAAAAATTATATATATAAAAATACACAAAAATTGTTGTTTCAATTATACTCAAAGGCGTTACACAGCGCGTTTCATTAAAAGTTATACCGATATGATAAATGTATGTTCATATATCAGTCTAGAACACACACCATTTAATCCGGATGCGTCAAAGAGTTTTTTTTTTCGCGCAGTTACTTCATCTTCTACTGTTAATTATTTCGCGAAGTGATAAACAGGTTTAACGGTATACATTACAAAAATTGCGAACTTGTATCCCGCGCTAAAGAGATTAAAACCTACCGGCGGAAAGTATACATAATTACGGAATAAAGTACTAGGTAATTGCCAGGCTGCATGTAGCACCTATGCGGCGCCTCTCTCTCTCCCTATCTCTTTCTCTATCTACTTCCCTGGACGCCGCACGTTAGTGAAAAAGGGAATTATATTTTCGTACTGCCGTGATTTCAAAGGCGATTCAGACGGGATGATTAAATCAGAATGATACATACACGTACGTCGGAATAAAAAGCCAAAGGCGTGAAATTTCGCGCACTACTCCCGCGCGTCTTCCCCGTTCCGCATTCCGTATGTACATTAAGTTTATAACGTAAAGTCAACCTAAAGCAGTACCGAGTCCGACGAATACTGTACTATGAAAGAACGTTCTTTATCGCGAAGAATCTTTTGCTCCCGGCTGTGCCATAATAGAATTCTAAAAGCGCGCGACCGAACTCGTAATTTTGGCAGTCGCAATAGAAAGAGGACATGTAATATTTAATTGCGCTAATTCTACACCCTGATGTTATCGTTTGTCACATTGTTTTCGTTCGCTCTTTTTCTCTTTTTGCACAAAAGAAAAGACAGTCTGGTTTTTTTTTCTTAACTATCTTTTTAATTAAAACTTTTCAACCAGAATGTATTCCGAAAACGGCGGCGGACGTTCAATTTTCAATTTAAATAAAAACCGAAAATGACATCGAGTTTCGGAGACATTTCGCTTCGAAATACGAAAGCATTTGAACAAGAAGAGCATTTCCGAGTTTTCGTTTCTCCGTCTCGCGAGAACATCCTCTTCCGCAAACTACAACAGTAACGTTATAAACTGAGAAGTTTCATGCATTATTCGCCATTCGCGTTTACTCGCGCGATAATATCCAACCTGATAAAGCTATAGTAAATTTATCGCGCGCTGTATTTTCATACATTATTTTTACGGTCTCGAGTATTGCTTCGCACAGTACTCTTGCAATTCAGTTAGAACTGTTCTGTTTATAGCTCGTATAACTATTCAGACCGATCGATTAAGAATGTTTATTATTAGATTGGAAGATGCAAATATCTGACATTTTCGAACGGATTTAAAACCTGAAACGAAATTGATTCGAATTTAATTTTAACCGAGTCCCGGCTTCTCTGAATTTCACCTTAGACTTTTACTTGCATCTCAAAACTTGCCGTAAGCATGGCTCCTCGATACTTGCGCGGCCATCTTGGATTGATGACGTCACAGACAAAGAAAATACGCGAAAGTTATGTGCACTTTGCGTGTGTGCGAAAATAAAAGATTATTTCTGTATAAACGCACGTGGAATCAATAGAGAGAGCGCACTCGTAAAATATACCGGAAATTCTTCTTTCGATTCGACAACAAAACCCAGGCCGCACAATGGAATCGAAACATGGGCTTGTCGCAGGTTTTGACAGCTGCCGAATCATGCTTTGATTTTGTATTTCTTACACTAAATCACACTCCGAACGAAGTTTCCGCTATATTTTACAGGTGCGCTTTGTGGAAACAATCCTCTTGATTTGTCGCTAAACACTTTTATTTCCACATAAAGTGCACGATACTTTTTGTACGTGTTTTCAGACCATTTCTGGCAACTCCCTGACGTGAGTCTGTTTCGTGCTGCTTATATTTTTTTTTTTTGTATTTTGTTTTTTATTTTTTCTATTTATCAAATTATGAGCATATGTGTGTACAGTAGAACTCTAGTAATTTCCAGCATCACAATTTTGACTTCTTCTTTTTGAGCAATCTAATAGGTTCCCCCTATTAGTGATGTTTCCCCGATATTGAGTGACTGTGCGCAAATTGCAGAATGCGCGTTCATCTCCGCTCTAAGAAAAACATACATCTTTCGTCTCTTGCTTTCCCTTTCCAGTCGGTCGCTGACTGGAAAGGGAAGAAAATAATTTCTAGGAGAAGAATCGATTCCGTGCGCTCCGAAATTACTGGAGTTCTACTGTCTTATTTCTAAATGCAAAAAGTGCAAGCAACGCGAAGACCTCGTGCTTTCTATTAGTTTTCGTGACGATCGATGTTGCTACTGTCAAATCGAACTTGACGCTTAGATATCAACGGGCTTTAATATACAGGATGTGATTATACAAGTAAAATAATTATGTATATAGGTTAAGTACTATTAAATCTGAATAAATTTTTTTTTTTTTTTTTTTTTTTTTTTTTTTTTTTTTTTTTTTAATAAAGCTCACTCGACGAGAAATTCACGAAAACGCGGATTAGACCCGGACTCGTATATTTCGCGACCACCCACATATCCGTCCACATTATTAGGGGAAGAGCTCTTTCAGCGGTGAAAGTAGGCGTGAATTCTTTTAGTCACATCTGGGCGCCTCGGATCGCCCCTGAGCGACGAGTAAATGCCACTCGGCGATGCTTAGCACACACGCGCGTGTGTTTCCACTTCGGGGAATATATTCCTGGCGTTAGAGCCTCATGAGCACACGAGAGACGTGACGTTGCAACAATCGCCCGCCATCCTTCGCTCGTGCTGTACACCGCGTCCGTCCTTTTCCGAAAGGGAAAATTGCGACATACCCCAGCGAAAACATGACGCGGCCTTCGCATTCCGTCGTTCTCTTTCGTCCTGCTTTTCTCTTCCCTCCCCTTCGTTCCCATCCGCGATTCTCCTCGTCCAGAGAGAGAATGAAAATCCCGAGAACGTCGCCGGTACGACGTCAGTGTCAGCCGGCGGGCGAGACAGTCGTTCGAGGCTCCGGGTCATTCTCTCTCACCCTCTTTCCACCCCCCTGCTGCTGGTGCTGCTGCTGCTACTGCTGCTGCTGCCATGAATTTGTGCAATCTGGCTCTTTAATACCGTGAGTGGTTTTTGCTTTTATTAGAACAGTAAACGCGAGAGACACAGGAACGTAGATTAAACGACCTATCCCGGGTCCTCGTTAAAGAATTCTCTACTTGAAACAACGACAGTTTTCGGTAAATGATACCAGACGATACCAAATGGTTTCATCGGATCGTTGTTTCCGATACTCTCTCTCTCTCTCTCTCTCTTTTTCGTCGTCGTCGACGTTGGATCGCCGACTAATAACGTTTAATACCGAAGTTAGGTTACGACACGAGCGAAGAACTTGAAAGTCTCGACGACTTTGAGGTAAGTTTTCGCGTTGCGCTTCGTCTCTCGTTTGTTCTCTTGAAACACGCCGGCATCGCGTCATTACTTTGTACAAAATTTTCAGCACGTTCGCGCGCGCAATAGCTTTAGAACTTTGAAAGAGAGAGAGAGAGAGCACGAAGCTGGAAATGGCGAGAACGAGCACGTCGCGTGATATCGGTCGGTGATGGATGCAGTCATTCGAAACGCGGAGCAGGCAGGCGACCGCGACGACGATCCATTCGATCCGGTCGATCCGTGTAATTAAATGCCCACCGCGTATCGCCAGGTCTCTATCGCACGAAAGTGTACCCTGTGGCCACTGTAATCCATCCACATTTGTAGAAGGACTCGGATATCCCAATATGTAGGTCGCGGTCCGAACCGCCTTGGATCAACCGATGGTTTGGCGGGACAACGCGAAAAAGGATGTCGCTGTGTTGTGTGACGACACGTACAAATTGCGCACATGCGAATGCTTTTTCACCGCGAATGTCTAATTGAATAAATCCGAGTGATTTTCGCGGTTCTGTAAAAACAAAGCTTCGCCGAAAATACAGATGTGTATTTCTTTTGTGAACGCGCGCGCGCGCGCGTTACGGGAGGCGCGCTTGTTAATTCTTATTACACTACGCCGCGTCATTTGCAACCGTTGAGCCGTTCTCTGATATTGCGCTATATATCGATGCAAACATGGCGATAACTAATACGCCGTGACAACATAGTTAATCAATATTGTCGGGCAATGCCCACCGATGAAATTAACACACACATTGTAATGACGCGTTTTTATTGGCCGTTGCAAAAGAGTCGGAAACTAAACAGTGGGGCTTATAAGTCGCGAGTGATTAAACTGATTGCAATAATTATTTATATGAGAGATATGTGTATTATGAAACTTGTGCGCAACGACAGTTGCGGTGGTGCGACTGTTACGAGGGCGCGCGACGCTTCGGAGTCCCAATTAGCGGCGTGTCGAGAGAGCGTCCGCGGAACAAATTTGGAGAGGCATCAAAAGGCACGTGGGTTAACCATGCAATAACGCAGTTACGTGTTAACTAGAAACACCGCACTGGAAAGTGGTTAAGAAATGATAACCAGAAAAGGCTTACATATAGTGTTCAACAAATCATTTCCGATTGGTTATTCTGGATATATGTGTCGTTGCGCGTTGTCTTAAAAGTTAATGCTTTTTTTTTCATTTTTGATTTGAGATAAAAGTGCACAGAAAATGAAGAGTGTTTAAAATATTTATTCACTCATTATTGGCAAAAGGAAATAAGCCGCTCGAACCTATATCATCCCGATTCCCTCGATATAATAAAGTTAGAACATCTCATTTTTAATTAAAATTCAAATTTGAGACCGTTGGCAAAATTTTTAAAATAAATTATTACTACTAAAGCTGTTTTAGAGAAAGTGTGGAAATCAGAACTACGGAAGTTTGTTACAGAGACGCTAACATAATTATCTTCGGTACATATCTTTTCACTCCTATGTCAAAATTATTTAATAAATTGTAGCGAGCATTCGCAGCAAGCGCACATGGGACAAATGTATTGCGAACTGTGTCGAATTAAAATATCATCACAGATTTCGCATGTACGGGAAACGTAAATATTTAATATGAGATTTATCGCGGGGTTAGATAAAAGAGATGAGAAAAAGAGAAGAAAGGGGAAAGAGGTCAGAATCGAATAGAAATGCAAGACAATGGGAAAAGTCGGGAGGAGAGAAAGAGCGCCCGAGCCAAGTTTCGATCGTAAGAGAGACAAGTACCGAGATCGCCGGATCATGCCAATATTCGCCGACGCGGTCTTCGGTAAAATGCAAATTCACTATCCCGTTCGAACGGGATGGACTTCTTTGGAAGAGCACGGGAAACGAATTGCAGATGCAGAATTAAATTCCTATTAAATGTGGAACTGAAACTTTAATACGTCGCGGCCGAGAAAATTGAATTGCTATTTCGGTAATCGCTCTTATAATCCCACAGGAAGGCTGAGTTAATAAACTCGGTAATTACGGCATTACGTTATTATATGTGTGTATCATTTTTACCTTAGTAATTAACTTTTGATAAATATATTTTCAACCTGCTGTATGTGTTTGTACATATATACATATATATAATACGAGCGTGTGTGTGAGAGACACAGAGATTGATAATTAACGTCATAACGAACATTTCGTGTAATTGAATATAGTCAGATTCACTCGTGACTTTATTAACACACTCTTACTATCATTCTTACCAAACGATATATGCTTGTCGAGATACGAATTTAGAGTCGCTCGTTATTTTCGACGTGAATATTCATGGAGATTAGGAATTATGAGATTCTCGAATCGATTATACAGTTGGATTATTTGTTTCCGCTCCACTTTTCATTGGATGAAAATCATCTCTCAACGTTTTTCGAATATCGTTGAAATATTGTCGTGTAAAAATAATAACAACATTCGTACGTAAACATCCGTGCAATTGCGCTCGTCAAATTTGTTGTTGCAGATATTTGTAAATTGGAATTTCTAAGCCAAAAAAATTTTTCTATTGACAGACATGCTAAAATTTCCTACACACAAACATCGGCATGTAGATAAATAGATTAAAATAGAAGATTCACCAGGGAGATGAATATTACGCTGTAGAGTGACATTATTACGTGTCGCGGGACACTAATCCACTATTTTAGAGAACGCCATATTTGTTACCGCGGTCTATGAATATATATATATTCTCCGGGAATGATGCGATAACGAGCTCTGGACCATCGCGCGCGGCCCGCACAGCTTTGTCGATCGAAGATTCCCGTTTGACTCTTTACTCGCCGTCAACACGTACCGCCGGTAACCTACGCTTGGTAACTGAGAATCGCCCCATTGATTCGTTTCCCAGTGGACGCCAAACGAAAATCGGGAAAACTACTCGATGAAGCGAATTCAATCAAATGAAACGTGTGTGGAAGACGCTACATGAAAATTATGTATTTATTTTTTGAAGAATGTTTACACAAAAATCCTTTCTGGAGTGATATTCTATAGTCATGCTCTCTATAGAGTCAAAACTGTTACTACTGTTTTATAACATAAAACGTGAAAAATAATATAATTCGCGGTAAAAAAAAAAAAAACTTTTTAAAAGTCATTTAGTTTTTTATCAATTAAAAGGCGTATAAAATTGCTAAATGTCAGCAAACAAAACACAAAACTTTATATCGTCAATATTTTAACTTTTTCAATAGTTGTAATAGTTTTACTGTCACGTGTGTGATTTATATTAAAACGTTGTCGTATACACTGCATAGTTTATGAGCGGGTAATCGAAACACGCGTAGTATTGCATGCAATGAATGCGGAATGTTGCGTGTTAGGTTCGGTTTTATAGCTGTTATGTTATCACAATCCGGCAGTAGCCTGAATTTCCCTAAAAGCATCGCCTCTCGTGGTTAGTAATCCAGGGTTCGACTGTGCGCGCGTTTCGCTACGGTCCGCGCGATCCTCATAGCTCGCATCGCGAGATCCTCGGCATACGTACGGCACACTTCGGTGAACTATTCCCGGTACGAGGATCTCCTTCGCCCTAGTGACGCATAGCCGAAATCTGATAGTTACCACCGGTGGAATGAATATGCGATACGCGCGCGATGCCCATACTGACGCGTACACGGCGTGCCCGGCAAGTAAATGCCGAGTTTCACCAAGTGCCTCTGTTCGATAACGCACGGAAGTACCAAATGGCTAATACGCGTTTTGACTCGGGTCGCCAAATCCGACTAATTAGTGCTGCGCGGTCGTCACCGTACTAATCACGCTTAGAGACAGATCAAACCATTGGCAAATACTAGCGGGAATTATACCGATCTCAAAAGTTATTACATTCGCGAATAGCTTGAAATTAGATAAGAGAATGCCTGTGATTTCCAAAATATATATCACATATCTATTTATAATCAAAATAGAATTGCGCGCACGCGCGCGCGTGTGTGTATGTGCGTGTGTGTTATTGAATTTTGCAAATACCCTGTACGTGTCTGAAATACTCACGAATGAAATAGAAAATTTTGAGTCTTGGAAAATTGGAAAATGGCAGAAACAAAGAGAAGTTGACGAGGAAGTTGACACATTTCAGGAATTGAAATAAACTCGAACTGAACAACGTAGCTAAACAGTGACTTTTGTTCAACGTCGAGCGAGGAAGTTGTGTCGACCAATTTTGATCCGTTTAATAATAAAACGTGACAATTACAAGAGCTCCATTTCCGAGTGACAGCGCGTGCGAATATGTACTTGAACAAAAATGTTGGAAAACCAGCTCCTACTCCTGTCGAAACATTTCGGAGTACAATTGCGATTTGCGTCGCGCACTGCCTCTCGACACAAAATATGCGCACCCGCAATGCGTCGAAAAAAAAAAAAAAAAAAAAAAAAAAAAAACACATGAAGTAGAGCGAATGTCATACTCGACGAATCGCCGCGAACCCTTTTTCACACGAATGCATTTCAAGCACATAACGCACTCTGCGTTATGCGTTCGAATAAATTTGAATGCAAATGAGAGTACGATGAAAAAAAAAAAACGAAGAAAAGGGAAGAGTGAAGGTGGAGAAAGAAAGTGGAGAACGGGAAAGAGAGAAAATCAAGAGAAACAGCGAGCACAAAAGAAAACACACGGCGCAGGTGATGACGATGACGCGGCGCGAGGCACACGCGTGACATATTTCGACGAGAAAGAATTGTGAAAAGCTCTCCGAGCATTTTCTAGACAATCCCAGGAGCTGCCAATTAATCGATCAGACCCGCTCCGACCCACGCTCCTCTTTATCGCCTGGATTCTATCTTTTAATTGGGAGAATGGTGTGTCGGCCGACCGGTCGGATTAGCCGGTTCTCTTGACTTCGAAAGATCAATAAAAGCTGGCCGGAGCTACAGTCCAAACCGTGTTTCCTGATGGCATCGCCGACCTTATCGTCGTCGCTGGAAAATGTCATCCAGTGCGCGTCAATATTTTTCTATGCCACCGGTGCGATCAAAAAGAAAGAGAAAAAGAGAAAAAGTCTAGAAAAGATTGGTATTTACCTGCTATCTATTCACACGCTTTGGAATGCGATCCGAACATTTTCTTTTCAGAGAAAGTCTGCTTAATTAGTTGCCTTAAATCGGACTAACTAAGAAATTCCCGTACACAAAATTGAGACGTTAACGATCTCTCTTCTTGCGTATTCTCAAAAATAGTTTTCGGATTATGTGACTTATCTACATCTCGTATGTGAAAGATTAGCCGGGAAGAGAAGATAGAGGAAATACGAAACTGTGTGTAAACGTGTGTGTGTGTATGATCGATGAAGGAAAAGGTCCAACGTAATGGCGAGTGTCGCTCGTAGTCAGCCATTGTGTCGAAATGCAAATCGCTCGATGGCCGGCGGCCGACGGAAATCATGGACCGTCTATGTGTGCGGCTCTTTCCCCGTCGCGTCGCGGGAAAAGCTTTCTTTCTGGCGATTCTGTCTCTCTACCGCGCCACTCATAGAGGAGTCTGACTCGTCAGACTGGTTTATTAAATTTTCACGGTACGGCGGACACGTTTAATTTTACTTTGTATTGATTTTACCGCAGAATGGAAATACGGCGCGGACGGACGATGTAATTCTTTTCCACAGTCTGTACCGTTGAGAGGAGAGAAAGGGGTGGGAGTTAAGCCCGACAACGCGAAGGCCAATCGACGGCACGCTCGATGAAAATTGATTCGTCTCCGCGTCAATCAATCGATTAATAGCTGAAAAGTACACAACGCGTGGCTGCGAAAAAGATACTATTTCGCTTGATATCGAGCGCGAATGTATAATGGAGTATTTGTACGGAAATGCTGCGGAAATATTTGTATAGTGTTCTCCCTCTCTCTCTCTCTCTCTCTCACTTTTTTGCTACTGATCAAATTTGAAAGATAATTAAAAGATACATTTATATAAAAGATCGCACATACATTGATAAAAACCGTATCAATAATTGATGATCGTAGATGACCATCGATCTTTTATAAGACCTTTTCTTTCATGATATATGTATTCTTCGTCCTCTCGGAAAAGCGGACGACAACGGTATGTACGGCCGAAGTGATTTCGACCGGATGATAGGTTTTTCGAAATTAGAAAATGCCAGCACGCTCTCGCCGGGAAACAATTATTTGTTGCGAGTGTCTCATGAAGTACGTGCAACGCCTCGATGAAACTGTTACCGTGCACCTACTACGTATATACCCGTAAAATGTCGCGCACGTTTCGATGTTTCGGTTTGTCTTGATACAAAACTGGAACCGAGTGTCCGCGCGAGGATAGGAGAGGAGAGAGATGGAGCTAAAGTTTTGATAAAACGCCCTCGAGGCTCGCGATATCACTAAGCGCGACAAAAACTTTCTTCCACCTCCGTCCGGTATATACTACCGAAAATTATATCGCAGCCGCAAGGTCATTCACGAAATTGCGGTTTCTTGCACTTTTCGTCGAACAACAGTCAATATCGCTTCATTAAAATCGTGATAGAAATTTAATGGGAATTGGCACGCAATCTCTTTCCATGCAGACACGCCGACTGATTGAACCACACATTGGCATATCACCAAAAACAGATTATGAGCTCGTGAAATGAGAGATCACGCGCCAAGATATAGTTACGTACTTCAGACACGCTATGCTCATACGAGCTATTTTTCGAGACAGCATAATGGAGATGTAACGTAACAAGCTCGATGTGCTTATTTTAATGAGAGTCCGGCCGGTGTGTAAGTCGAAACTTTACCCGATAACATAGCCGGGCTTCCACCCGGTAGTGGTAATAAAAGCAGTTAAGTCGGCTTGTGATTTATGGCTGACACAACGAGTTCGTTTCTACTTAAATATTTTTTTTATCAATACGAATGGAAGTAGAGTTTTACGCAGATGTGATTAATTAACAGAGTATTTAAATACAATTACATTTCCGGATTTCGAACGCTCTTCGGATATATTTCTCCGCTTTCATTCGCGCGATACTCGGCTTTATTAACCGCGCGGTTATGTCGTCGATATTCTTTGTGAAGAGAAATCCATTGAGCATATCAATGTAGTACGCGCGTGCACGTTAACGTATCAAGTTTTGTCTTTCATCGAATTCCCTTGTTTTCCCGCGGAATGTTTTTTTTTCTCTTTTATTGCGGGACAATCCCTTCAAGTTTTTACATGTAATCTCTCTCTCTTACGGTGGATAACAATTGAAAATTTTGAACACGTAGTAGTCCTGAAGATTGTCTGAAGATGGTTTTGCTCAGGTCTCTCGGTTGTAATGGCGTTGAATAATGCAGGTTTCGTTGCAGCGATGATATTTACAAGCGAATACTTTGAAATGAAATTCTTTCCCGGTAAAGGAGCAAATATTCATAAGAAATGTAAGATACGATTCTCTTTCATATTCCTCAAAGCAAATGCTTTTACTTATGTCTTCCGCCGAAAGCGGTAGCTTTTGAAGTAATCCAATATCTTTCGATACTTAAGTAAAAAAAAAAAAAAAAAAAAGGGAGGTTGTCTGGAACGTTGATATAACTCCCGAATGAACAATTAGTATCGGCAACCTCACGCGAATGTGTCTTTACGAAAATACTATTTCGAGAGAGCGCGTGGTTACACACGCGCTCACGCAAGGGCGTTGATTATATTCTCGGTATAACACCTTTGTACCTCGGTTCTCCTCGTAATTAAAGTCGAAACATGAAACAGAACGTCCTGCGACATGTGGTAGTTTCATTTGGCCACCGCGACTGTCGCTGATAATTAATAATCTGCATGAATAATGCCCGCGCCTTTGTGCACGTAGCAATTCATTCCGATTATGGTGACGATGAGGAAGCGCTGATTAGGATGTGTACGCGAAGTCACTTGTTACAAGTAATTTAAATTCTCTCATCAGCAAGCGAAGTATTACGCGAAGCCTTGGCGGATCGCTAATAGAGTTTCCGTCGCACCAGTAAGCGGAAGCAGGAAAAAAAAAAAAAAAGAAAGCGTGTGATGAAGAAAGAATGTGGTTTCGAATCTAATCAAGTCACGTCTGATATTTTAATTTTTTACGCTCGCATACAAGATCGCCGGAGATAAAGAAATAATCGAGAAAGTGTCCGACTCGTCGCACGCAATACCTACATATAATGTCATTTGCGCGTACGTGTTTCTTGAGATTTCGAAGTCTACTTAATGAATGAGAAAATAATTATAACAAATTATACATATAATGGCGGATTTCTTTTTCTCTCTCGACTCGTAGCAAACGCAACAATATCGTCTCCATTCCAGCTGTGGAA
This sequence comes from Pseudomyrmex cubaensis, assembly GCA_014825685.1. NCBI lineage: Eukaryota > Metazoa > Arthropoda > Insecta > Hymenoptera > Formicidae > Pseudomyrmex > Pseudomyrmex cubaensis. The sequence continues at coordinate 57,641 of QVOA01011327.1, read as the reverse complement.
AGATTGTACTTCTGGTCAGAATTCTGGAATTAATTAGCACATTATATTTATATTGCTGCACCACACTTAATTAAGGAGCGGCAATTAAGGAAACTGAGAAGAATACGCTTGTTAACCAAACGTAGTTATGTCACTAGTTTAAATATATACGGAAAAGGCGTTGTGTGTTATCTATCCCTTTGAAAAATCGCGTTGATGCGTTCCACAAAGGATGTGCTCTAATTAATAACATTAAGAGTCTCTCGCGCATTATGAGATTAATTAAACGTTCTTTCTATTGCATTTCAGTTTTTATTGACGGAGACACTGCAACTTGGTAACAAGATTGATCGATTAAAAGCGACGTCGATAACGCGTCCTGTTCTATTGTTCGCGATTGTTTGCGCTCTTCTTCTTTGTCATCAATATTTTTTGTTACGACACAGGTAATGAGGCGACGATTTTTTATCGCGCGCAATGGTTTTTTTTTTTACAAAATCTGAATTAACAACATGACGCGACGTGAACTCCGTATAACTCCACTCCATATCACTGTAATACCCCGCAGTACAAACACAGCGTAGATTTGCATCCGCTTTGCATTCATTTATTATTACGCTCCTTATAAGATTTTAACGAATAATGAGGGAAATGACATTAAAATGCCAAAAAAACCCGCGGCGGTCCAGTATTATACGATGTAATTTTGCGAACTACACTTTTTAATTTCCCGCGGCTTCTGCGATTATGTCAGAAAATGCTAGTGTATTCGCGCATTATTTCTCATTTTCGCGAGATTTATTTGACATCGCGCGTCGGTGAATATCCGCGGACTCTGTGCTCAAAAATAGGTGCATATTTCATGGTTTTGCATTTCGCTTCTTTATTTTCGAGGAATTATCAAATTTTTGACTCTCTTGTTTTCTTTTTTTTTCATATTCATCTATATATTACGCTAATTTCGCGAACGTTGCAGCGCGATATAACGAATTCGAAAATTTTTTTTCCGAAATTGATAAAATAATAACACGATCTTCCACGATGACTGCGATATATAAAAAAAAAATTGTTTATTTGAAGTATGACCGGGGTTATCGTTATGTTGTACGTTTTGTAATCAGAATATATATACAAATCTATATCAGCTATAAGCTATCATGTTCGGAGTAAATGTCGCTCGAATGCGTCCCGTTATCGGGACAAATTCGAATTATTGTCAGCAAATTTTGCTCGCCGTGGATCCGTCATATCTCTTCGTTTTCTTCTTTTTATTGTTTACAACTGAATTTTCCATTGTCCCTCTGAACTCTTCCCCTCGATGCACTTGGAGGGGTGCGAAGTTTCCACTCACCTCCAGAGATTGTAAACAGTATAATAATGGCCGTTCTTATTACAGACTGGTACAATGGGAGTTTCGGGAAAACTTTCCAGATTTGCCATTCCTCAGCATTCTAATTAGTAATGCTAACGAAACTTCGCGGAATAATGAACGCCGAAGCAGTATTGAATTAAGTGCTGTCGCATGCATTAACGTGTGCCAGCGCTGCCGCTGCTGTTCAGATTTTGCCAAACTGTCAGCAAGCGACGAAGGGATCGTTCTCGTGTTTGCTTTACTTAAATTAACACGAAATCAACGGAACAGCGCGCGCCCGCGCGCGCGACCCAGTGAAACTTATTATTGTGAGAAGACACACACGCGAGAATGGCGTTCGTCACTATAACTTAACCTACGCCTGATGTAACCACACGCGGGAAAGATCTGTGAATTCGAGAAGAGTTGTCAAGAAAAAAGAGAAAAAAAAGATGGAAATATCATATATATCTATTTTTTATTTCATATAAGCGGGTAATTGGATATTTTATATATATTGCAAATCGAGCATTTTAGATGAATCTTCGAATTGAGTTTGATCCGAATTCTATTAATTTACACGTTTAAAAAATATATGTGTGACATATAAGCTCGTGTTGACTTAAAATCTAACAATAAGTTGGATATTTTTCCATTATTTTTTTTTCATCAAAAAATTGGAAGTAAAGTAAATACACAATAATCTTTCTTTTTAAACTATTTTGCAATAACAGTGTTGTCGCATAATAAGTATTAAAATAGAGCAAAAAGAGAGAAAGAATATAGCTAAAAAAAAAATGTGGATATTAAAAAAATTTGGATATTAATTTCGATTATACGTATATTTCGCGGGTAAACGTGACACGGCGCTGTGTAGTTGCTTGTAGTTAAATATACAGGCATCAGCGGAAAGCTCTCTAATGTTTAACAGTCCATTTACGTCAAGTCTGTCAGGTTCTTGTCAGCATCAAGTATTTTCGTCTCAGCCGAGTTTGTGTTCGGGCCATGTTTTTACTCATCTCCAGCCTCGAGGGATGTGTCGATCTATTAGGTCGGCATGGTATTAGTACCTCTCAATACCACCGAATAGTATCCTCTTTGCCGTTTCCTTTTTCAGTGAGACCGGGAGAAAATTTCACGGACAGACCGATACCGAATCGATACGCTGGCTGCCGCTGAACGTAAGAATTAAAAGCGGGAACGATGCCGACCGCAATTTCCTCTTGCTCTTGTACTCTTATCGACATGCGCGCGAGATAGATACGATAACAATCGCGCTATAATACATGTAACAACAACAATTATTGTGCCCGGCATGGAACCGGAAATTCTACGAACAAATAGCATTTGTCCAGGGGAAGCGAGGCTTCGCCCGAGCCAATAAACCGTATTTTCGCGGTCTGCTCGTCCGCTCGAACCAGATTATCGATACTTCGATTATTCCACTTACTGCCTTAACGATGTTATTGTTTGTTCAATCAACGACATTATCTGGACAATCGTGCAACTAACCACACCGGAACCGTGCGCTGTGCTCTTCTCTCTGCTTCTCTCCCCCGAACTTCACTTTTCTTACCTCTCTTTGTGACAAGGGATGCGAAAATAACAAAAAGAGAGTGAGAGAGAGAGAGAGAGAGAAAAAAAGAGAGAGATCGTCGTACGTGGATTAATTACAGCAGCATAGTCAGGTTTATAGAATTAGAGGAATCTCGCGTGTACACGCGGACTCCTTTTAATTGAATGTTGTATCGCGCACAATTGAAAATCGATGAAACGCGTATCGTAAACATGTGTATTTCGCCAATCACTTTACGGAAATATAACGTGGTTCGCATCTCTTTCTCTCTTTTTCTGCATCTCTCTCTGTCCTCATCGTTGTCATCGTCTTTTTTCAAAAGTTAAAAATAATGCATAACACATCAAAATATGTGGATTAATGATAAAATCATAATAATACGGCGAATTTACAGTTTGTATCAAAAGTACATAACGGATGTGTATTTTCGATTAAACGTTCGCGCGTCGCGAAAATACAATCGAAAATCGATGGATGCGCGGACGGAATAAACGCGCATATAGACGGCCAGTCGCTTTATGCGCGAGACCGTAAATGTTACGTTAACTCGGTATGGAAATACATCTCGTATATTTCTTCCCGGTGCCGTCTCTTTCTGAGAGAGGTTTCCCTAGAAAATTTGCCAGATGCGTCTTGGGGACAAGTTCGTTTGCGCTCGCTCGCGCTTTCTCTCTCTGTGGGCATCCGCGTGGCGAAGGAGGAGTGGCAGGGGAGCGACGTTTTCAAAAGATCCTCCTTATATATTACGACCTAAGAGGCTTCCTTCAGTAGATTATGGCAACGTAGCGCTATTGCAACTTGCTGTAAGAAGCTTATAGCTCCTAGCTATCAAAGACATTGCCGGAGAAAGCAATCATGCCTTTTGCCTTGACGGACACCAGCGCAGGTGTGCGCGCGTATCAGTACGAGAGCATATATGGACTGGCGCTTGATGCGGTGAGATTGTCTCGCCGTACGTGAACATGCAATTAATCGTTGGCTAATCAAATTAGTGACTATTGTCTTTGGCAACTCGGATCGCGATCATCAAGCCGATCGCACACAGAGCCCGAACGATTTTCGAATATTTCTGTAAAACGCGTTTTATTGCACAGTATTGCATTTTTTTTACTTCTATACAGACGATTGCAAAAGAACGACCTCTTTACATTGAACATACTGTTTCGAATAGCTTACACTTCCTCTATTTGTACACGTCACGATGCTATCAGCTGTTATCTGACATTTCATCACGAGGCGAGAAAGTTTGCTCCAACTATAACACAGTAATGAATCATTTCTCAATTAAAGTACTTGCAAAGTCTTGATGATTCCAGATTGCGTGTGCAATCAAACGATTCGAATGAATGTCAAAAAACCAACCTCCGAGCCGCGGGGGGTTAGATTTTTGACATTCATTCGATAAAAAAAAAAAAATTGTGCAAAACTCTCTGATCTTGCACCATTTTTTTGAAACAGATTCATCCGTGCCGCGCCGACGCGACGTGCAAGCGGTAACGAGGAAATATCGTTCCACGAATCGATCCGCGGCGTGAAAAGGTCACCGAGAAGGGGTCGTCGCCGCTTGTCGAACGTGGCGGATACCGTGTCGATTATACCGAGCAATGTGGCCGCATGAATATGCGGCTCCAAACGAGAAATATCGAGATTTCGCAATGCGCTACAACATTTCGGTGAGATTCGCGCGTCCTGTATATTGCGTCTGTATATATTATGATGAAACTTGAATACGCGAAGCGATAAATGCATAAACAGTGATTATGCAACATTATCGCGAATCTGTAATGCGATACGTTGCAATTATACATACATACACACACATTTATATATATATATTTGATCTCAAAAACCAATATTCATTTTGTTTTGTTTGTATTCGATTCATCAGCGTAGAGAAAGCTCGATTACATTATTTTTATTGTAAGAAAGTTGACACTATTTACCAAGCGATACGTAATGAGTAGGATAATGTAATTTGTTTGGTTTTTTTTTTTTTTCAATCATGGCACTTGAAAATAGGTGTATGAAATTTGTAAATTATTATCAATATCTGATTATATAATCCTCCAGTACACATATATCTATGTATAATCTATACACACATGTACATATCGGTATGTGGATGTTCTATTCCTCCATAACTTTTTAATGTCAAACTCCTGATTCAGAGACGAAACTCGTGATACCAAAACGTCATAACTTTCAAATAGGAAGTGTGTTCAACTACGGCAAATTTGTACGACGGAAGTTCGTACGTTCAGATTTGGTGTACCGCGCACATATTGCCAGGTGCATGATACAGCACGGCCCAGCGCTTCAAGAGGAAGTGAAGGAAGCTCTCATCTACTTGCTGCCTGATATTGACATAATTTTGTGTATAATAACATTGAAGTATTTTCGGAACGTTTCAATTAGATATCTGTGTATTTGGGCGCGTACGTGAGCTATATGTAAACGATATAGTATTACATGACAATAAGTCGTATTTGAATGATGTTTGATTTTTTTTCCTTTGTATTGTTTAAAATGTTTTATGACAGGCTATCTATTTTAAATCAGGCTAAAACGATTCAACGTTTTGACACATTGACACGTGATTTGTAACGACGTAAAGTTCTCACATTTTTTTTTAACTAAAATATGTAAGGACGAATATTTTTTATTGCAATTGCTAAACTTCTGAAAATAAATGTAACATACAAGTATTAAATTGTTTTTATAATTATTTTGTTTTACACTTGTGTTGTATGTTAAAAATTATATCATAAAATTACGTATTTTCGCTCACAATGCGATAATTCGATAAAAGTTGATATTTCAAAATTAACGAACATTTTTATTTTATGATACTTATCGTATCTTGTAATTATTATTAAATCCGTTTCTCTACATATTAATAATTTATTTAGTACTTCAAGTTTATTTAAAAAATATATAAAATATTGAAAAAATTTTAGTTTAATTGAATTCTCCTTCATTATCATATATTTTAAGTTTTCATTAAACTGTACAATTGATTTAATAATGTTTCATAATTATAATGTTCCACATTTAAACAAATCAAATTATTGCAAAATATATATGTATATATATTCGGGCTATAGAGTGCCCAAATACAGATATTTAACTCTTTACCCAAAGTCATTTTTTATATATAAAGATTCTTTAAATTTTATAAATTATTCTCAAAATTATTTAGCCGACGATCGTTGTAATCGTCGACATTGTTAAGCTCGTATTTGCGTTCTGATAGCACTCCGATGCACGGCACGTGATACGATTTCTTCGTACATGAATAGCGTCCATATCCCGGAATGGAAGATGGACGGATTGCGATCCCCGCGCACTACGTACGTCGTCGGTCGTATCATGGGTACGACAATGCGGTATATAACTCCCATTCCGCTCGTATCAACGTACTATTGCAGCTGTATCTCGTGTTATGCGCACGATATATGGAAGGAATTGTAGCGCTCTTAAAAAAGTTCGAACTTCAACTTAATTTTCTTTTTCATCTTCCACACACACACGCGCGCTTACTTGTTTGCTTGCTTGCTTGCGCGGGTCTCTTCTCATTTTCCGACGTCACAACGTTGCGCGGCTCTTTTTCGAAATAGATTGTACTCGGGATATATATGTAGGATTCACGGGTTCGGGATATATGCGCAAAGCTTCAGTACCGGGGACCATTTTCTCGCTCGTGTCCCGTCTATACGTCTAAGCTTCCTATGATACTGCAGCGCATATGACAATTTAAGCATCTAGGTCAGATAGGCACACACACGGTGGTCTCCTCTTCGGCATGATCATTCCATCACGGCGCAAATATTGAATTTGCATGGTCGTCTCGTTTCTGCAATGCAGATGTATCCGCTCCGAGAATATGTGTCTATATATGTGTCCGCTGCCGCTCGTATTGTACATACACGCGTCACGTACGACGACGCATGCCGACACCGTTTATTGCTCTTTGCAATGGATTCGTACCACCATCGCTCGCTCTATTGTATCAACTCGCCGTCTAATGAAATCTGATTCGCGAAAACGAATTTCCCCCGTCGCGGCGTAGAAAATATTATCACCCGCGGCGCGCGAGATTCGAAGAGTCATATTTCTGCGGCATCGCATAGAGATAGCGCTGTTGATATCGATACTTTTTCGATACTGCCTACCGGTAAGTATCGATATCATAAATTTGGATTTTGAAATCTAATACCAAGTGTTGGTTTTACCTACTTCCACACACAGAGCGCGGTTTTTTTTTTTTTTTTTTTTTTTTTTTTTTTTTTTTTTTTTTTTTTTTTTTTTTTTTTTTGTTGAAAAACTTTTTGATACAATTGATATGTTTTCGTTCTTCGACAAGCGTTAAAACATATATTTCGAAACTTGGGCGCGCGAATAAAGTCGGACGAAGATATAACGCGCCGCGGCAAGAACCGGATATACAGAGATAGATATAAAGCGCAGAAAAAGCAGACGCATAATGCGCGTCTATGTTCTTGACATACATATTCCGGTGTCTTTGAAAATATATTTTCATATTACGACAAAAATATGAAACTTTCAAGGATTGCCGACGTGAAAGCCCGTCCGTGTGACACGCACACTCCGCGCGCGCTCCGCTTCCCTTTGAGCGGAAATTTTTATATCATAAACGAGAGAATATCCCCTCTTTCCGTACTACGCTCTTGAACCCGTCCCGACTGCGAGTGAGATTGTGGCATTGCACGCGCGCGGCATGCACGGATATTTGCTTTTGCAAGCATCCGATGCCACGGGATTACGGCGATTGTAGTGCGCGATGCGTTACGGCTGCATTACGTTGAAATCGACGGCGAGATGCGAAGACGAGACGCGTACGTATTCGATGGTCTCGACCACGTAGCGAGATATGATGTAAGGGTTTCCACATGCGGAGTCCCCACGGACGACGGCACACGCAGTGAAGCAATTTCGAATTCCAGATGTATTTGAATATTCGAATATCGCTAGGCGGGAGAGATCATTACAATCAGAATATTTGAATAAATCTGCATACGATTAGAGCCGCACGTTAAGCTCCCAGGTGAAAAAGAAAATATGGCGTAACGATTTAAATATTTATCTGTAACACACCGCGAGAGCGATCGCGTTAACCGAGAAATATTATATGCTGTGGACTATTTGTGTATCTTTTCGAGATCTGATACACACACGTACACAAGCGTACGATAATCAATACGCGCGACATTTATAATTTGTTCGTGTGAAGAAAATTGCTCCTCTTGGTATATAGCGTAATCTAACATTCTAATCAAATCAAATTAATCAAACTGAAACGTTTTATTATGGTAAAGTATCGATAAATTTTTAAATAAAGTCAAACAGAAGTCGTACGTTTCTTTTTCTTTTTACATCGCGTCCATTAGTGTGATTAATTCTAGAAGAAAATATTACAATCAATCCGTGTGTGTATTTTAAACCGATAAGGAGAGTTTTCATTTTGCCGCGCAAATCTTGCAAATTTTCTCTCGCCCCAGAGTTGCCTGTCGTTGCATCAGAGATGCACACTGCACGGTACACATGGCATTATACACTTGTATATGCAACGGTGCACATAGGCAATGTTGATTGTCGCGTAAGCATACAATGCGGCGCGTTACAACAGTTGGTTGTGCTCTGGAAAGGGAGAACGTTTGACAGTCTTCGACATCCCGTGAATACTGATACGAACAAACGGGGGAGACCGCCAAATAGATTTCGCGATAATAATCCGATTTTCTCGAAGAATGCACATTGCCGAGGAGAGCGAGGACAAACGCGCGGCGGTTTACCTTTATACTCAATTGTTTGCTAACGTCATAAAAGAGCTACAACAAGAGGGAAAATCCTTCTTGCGCGCAGTTTGATGAAGATAAAAAACGCCGCGAACGGACGCGACGAACACCAGTTGGTCGGCTGAGCTGACGGCGAATATAATCTTGAAATTGCCCGAGAGAACCGAAGTAATATCTGTAAAATCGCGGCCTTTACTCTCGAGCATTGTGCGCTCGGGCCCCCGTAATAAATTGAGTCACGATAAGCGCAAATGGATGAAATTCGCGTCTCCAACTTGAACTTCATTACGTAAGACTAATGCGCTCTCGTAACTTCACGTCGCGCCCTGTTTTTACGTGACAAATATTCGTTCCATTCCGTGACGGAACGATGGGTCGATTTCGTCGTGCGACTTTGGATGTGTTGGCACAGCCGTCGCACAGAGTTAAGGAACTACTAATGGCTTCGTTAATACCGGCCCGCCGATTCTCGCCGATGGAATAAGGCTTAAATTCGAACTCACACCGGGGATGTCCCTGCGGTATAATCTCGACCTTCTCTCCGTGGATCGAAGGTTAAGCCTCTCTTCCACTCTATCCCCAGAGCCAATCAAAAATTAGGTTACGTCTAACTACATGACATGCGCGCCGCACGAGCGCGCGAAGGTTGCACTATCCGTGTTAAAATATACAGAACGCGTCCCGGTAGAGTTGCGGAGCAAATGGAGTTTGAAAATTGCCCGATTTTTTTCTTGCCCGTTTTTTTTTTAAATTAATAAATTTTCCTTCGCGCCCGCGCGCGCGCCTTTCGCGAAGCCCCAACAGACGATTTAATTTGTTCCTCAAGTTTCAAACGTCCGGTCTGATTAAACTTTTCATTCCGAATAGAGAAGGGAGGGATGGCAGAAATTTAATTTCAAATTTAGTTTCCGAATAGCGGCGGATATGTAATATTCAGAGTAAAAACAGTTTCACGATCAGATGACCGATCAACGGACGAATGTTTTTTTTTTTTTTTCGCGAAAGGAAACATCAAAGTCCCGGAAAAATCTGTACTTTGCAAGCGAAGTACGGGTTGAGACACTGTCTGTACACAGCGAGAAAAGCATAGGTACCGCGGTCGCAAATCCGATTCCATTTCGCAAATCCGTCGCATGGTGTTCAAACTGTATCGGAACATGGTGCGACAAAATGGCACGACAATAAAATGAAATGGCTATTCAATGATATTTCAATGTTACGCGAATCAAACCGTTAGCTCTGTCAAATTTGACCGATGCATCACCGAGTACAAAACCTGCAATTCGTTCCCAGACGGATTTACTTTCCAATCCTTCGGTGAAGTAAATATATATAAATTTCTCTTTGCCGTAAAAACGGCTCGTAAAAACGTTAGTAAACATCCGTACAAATAATGTAATACGTTCGATCCAATCTCGCTGAAATGCGCGATTACGAAAAGATTTTCTGCTTATGAACCGGATTCCTGTGTAAACAAGCGAGACGTGTTTCTGAGATAAAATGTGCGGATAAATGGAGCGGATGTAGAAAATTGATTCCTGCATTCTTGATTCTGCGGCACCCTCATCACTCTTATCCGGTGCAGTGTCAGCTGCAGCGGCGTGACGAAATATTTTCCGACTTTGTCGGGAGAGTATCGAAAATCGCGATAACCAGTGAATACATCCCATATTCGTGTGTACACGGGCGTAGGGCTATATTTAGATAGTCGTGCGACCGTCGAACAAGCGCGCGCATACGACACATACTCACTCGGATGCATACACACACACACAACCATACATCGCACAGCGTGTGCGACGCGTCGTGTGTTTGCATATGTGTACACATCGCGTCCCGCCGGCTACGTGTGTACGTGTGCATGTGTCAACGTTTCCAGAAACACGTTACACTGACCCACGGGACTCGTATCTTTGATACTGGGTCATCCCATGACAAATTGATCGGTGACATTGCGCCGTTAGAGCTTCGGCGCAAGTCTTCCGTGCACGAACGAGGAGAGATCCTTTCGAGGGACATGTACGGTATGGCGGATTATTACCGTTAGACGTGATCCACTAGGATCTAGGTTGTCCCGAGTAAATTTGACGCGACATTGATACGTACATCATTGTACGAAATGACAAGGTCACGAGAAAACAATATTTGCGACGAGCTTTTAGCTACAAGTAATAAGAAATAATATTTAACATGTCGATTTCGAGATGTATTATATTTGTTTCGTCACGTTAAAATTGAATTTACAGAAACAAAGGATTTTGTCAATTATTTTTATTTTTTTTTCCGCGAATTCAGAAAAAGCACATTTTTGGCTCAATATTGAAAATATTATTTAGATATTTTTTATAACAAGCTATTTGTGACTGTGTAACTAGAGTAATTTACGCACTTGTTATTTGATTTTGAATTTTTTTCTGTTGCCGCTTGTCGCAACATTTTTATTTCTGCGCGAAAGTTTTTATTTGCATTTCTGTCGTAAAAATTCGGTGTTTTACAGTTACCGAGGAAAAGACTGAATACCGTAAATGGTTCGAATAATGCAACGGTAACATCGTGAAAAATTTATTTCGAAGGTGAAATCGCGAGAGTTGCAAATCGATTCGGTGCGACGCGCAATGTGCGGAGCGAAACACATTTAGCGGGAGAACACAGTGAAAGAGAGAAGTATGTTTTCGAGCGCTAAAAATTTTCTAACCGAGCGCAACGTGACGTTCGTTCAGACAGCCGCGCGCTCCGTTTCTCGATTAGTGACTTTATTTAAATTTAAACGCGGTGGTGTGCGTTCGCGCGCGCGTGTTCGCCTACGCGCCAGTGATTATCGCGACATTCGCCAGTAATTGCTGGGACAACATTGCAATTGATTGTTTTACGCTTCTATCGGCGTGTTCTATTTTATCGAGGCTGGCAGCATAATCTACAAATACGCCTACGCGTGCGCGTGTGTACGTATAGTCACCCGTGTTTCGAAACGACGAGGCGGCCTCGAAATTTCCAACACCCTCGCGAATGATAAAAAGCCATTGGGCGTGATAGGCTCCATCGGACGTAACGCGCGCGTGCTATATTTTCATGATATACGTTTACATGTAAAATCACTGGTGGTAAAATCGCCTGGGACGTATCCCATCCAATTCCGACATGACCCAATTCTGTTTCGTAAGCCGGTGGCGTGCCTTGTCATGGAACGTCACGGAATATGATAAATGTTTTCCAAGTAAATGAGTAAATTTCATTCGATATACAGAATTTATTTTAACTTCTTTTGAAAATTTTTTAATGTCAGAGAGAAAGCGAGACAGAGAGACAGAGAAAGGAAGAAAAAAAAAGAGAAAAAAGCAAAACTCTATTCATATGATACACCAACATGAACAATACATAGCACGATTGTCGGTTTGATTAAAAATGCCCAGTACGTGTATCTCGTACGCGGCCATTGTTTGAGTGTCGTTTCAATGTTTCAAGGAGAAATAACAATATCGTGCGATATCGTGTGTTCATGTCTGAAGACAGAAGAAAGGCTTAACGAGCGTGAAGAAGCGCGCTTTGTAAAGACCGCTTATATACCGGCGGGATTGTTCGAAGCGATGTTACGCACCGCGACGCGTCGTTATTGAAACGGGGTGGGGAGGGACAACAAGGATGCCCCGAATACGGGGCACAAGCGCAATTATTATTACGCTCGTTACACTCGTATATTCCATTCATGGCATTCGGGCGGGCGGCGGCGGTTCGACTGCCGCGGGGGTTATTATCCTATTGAGCTTGTAAGAAGCGGCCCGCGCGATGTCGTCGTACGATGGCGCGTCGTCTTACGACATCCTCTATCTGCTAACCAACGGAACACGTCGCGACAAGAAACGCTTAGCTCGTAGAGAACTCTGTGCAGTCTAACGTTCGCGACAGGAAGAACAAAAGAGAGAGAGAGAAAGAGAAAGAGCTTCAAGTATAACGAACGGCTTCGACGATAACACAAGGCGATGTCGAGGCGTCGCGTCTGTGCGAAGATCGCTCGACAAGACGTACGAGAACGATACATCGTTCTCAAGAATCTCTCCTCGAGCGATTTTCAGTTCTATCGATCATTTCACTGGCGACGAATAAGAACGGCGCACTGAAGGAAACGTAGATAGATGATGGAGGAGCGGCGCGCACGGGCAGCGGAGGAAGAGAGCAGAAACCAGTACTATCTTGTTCCCGTTATTAGAAAACGGACGGATATAACTGATAGGAATATATAATAAATGACACGATGACAATTAATTGAACGACCGACACGGAACGATGGAGAGATCGTTCGGATTTTCCGCTAATTTTGCCGAACAATAATAAAGGCCAATAGTTATTCTGATGAACACTGTAGATTTAATTGTTATCGGTAATAGAATCGAAATAATCAAACACGTTTGAGAGTGTTTTTTCTCTGAGATTCTCGGATTTATTTCGTGAAAATAAATTCTATTTTTAAGAAATATTCTGAACTTGTTCCTATTTTAATTAAAAATGTTTCTCTGAATTATTTAATTCTAATTTAAGTACAGCTCGCATTTTCTCTTTCTATCCCGATATCGTCAGTTTAATATTTTACGAAAAACGTTTTGCGCAATAATTGCTAAAACGTATATTTTTATGGCAAAACTATATCGCCGTCGTAAAAAAAAAAGCTTCTTTTATAATGGCGATTTCACATGTGCTTTTAGCTGCACACACATGTGTGAGCGCGCACGTGTGTGTGTGTATATATAATGCACCTTTGCTTCCAATACTAAATTGCCGGCAGCCGGCAATACTTTTATCGTCCCTTTTACGGCTTCTTGCCTTCTAACTTCGTTTTTGAATCCGATGGGACTATAAAGATAAATTAAAGTGAGGCGACGAAGTAAAGAACCCCAGAACGGCCTATGTGCTCGTTAAAGAACTTTAAGGAAAAGAAGCATTCTAGTTCAAGGCAGTTCGAGGAAACAACGACAGTTTCTTTATCTCTTTTTTTCTTTGAGTCTCGAGTCTATAGAAAATTGAACATGAACACGTGTGTTGAAAAAAGATGCTTGACTAATTTATTCTTTTCAGATCTTTCTTAATTTATATATAAACGTTCAAAAAGAAATAGATGCATATACATGTGCTAATTCACACGCGAATTATACGTCAGAAAGAGAAATCATTATAACTTAATGAAAATAATATATAAAGTGTCAAAACCCAACATTGCGCATTGTGTTTTACTTGTACTTATTCCTCTGCAAAACTCAAACTCTAAGAGATCTTGTGTTTTGATTTATTTCGCAGGAACGTAAGCAGAAAGACCGAGCGAAGAACAACGCCGTTAATAATTTTCCTCACGCTGCTGATAACAATGGACGCCAAGACAGTGGCCACGAACATGACAAACGCGTCGTCCATCCTAGTGTCGACGCTCAAACCGTTTACAACGACGGAAGTAGTTTATCAGCGATTCGCCATGGAGCCGATGGATCAAACCGCGGTGATTGGCAGTCGAGTGACGCTTCCATGCCGAGTTCTCGACCAGAAAGGGCCCATTCAATGGACGAAGGACGACTTCGGTCTGGGAGCAGTTAGAAATCTCACCGGATACGAGCGATACTCCATGATCGGTAGCGATGAAGAAGGTAAAGTATAAGTGGATGAGATTATCCCGGAAATTTGATTTTCACGCTCAAATTAATCCTCTATTAGTCGCGCGCTGCGCGCGCTTCCAGATGCTGAAATTATGCAAAATGCACAGTGATTTGCAATCATCATATGTAGAACTTCCTTCGTTAATTCTACTCATTATAGATTCCCTGGAATTTTTTTACCGGAAAACTCCAACTAAAAAGCCAAACTATTCATAAAAATTTTTTTATCCCTCGGTATTTGAAATTCAGGAAATAACTGTTCGTCGCGCGGCGATTGTTCTTTATGTTATTTTTCAGTCCGCCATTCTCGGTTCGCGAATCTTAACTGTCACATCTAGAAAGATTATTCTACATCGACAAGAATGTATTTTTTTTTTTTTTTTATTAGTGGGAAGTGAATTTTTTCAAAAATTTATATACCGCATTAACATTATACGTAACTTGTATATAGTACGCTCCTCTGTGTTTACACACGTCCAAATTCAATTTTCTTGCCGCAAGGTATTGATTTTCTGCCGTGTGTCAAAAAAATGTACGCACATTCGCTCGGTTTGCCCGTGGTCTTTGAACGTCCGGCGCGAAAAAACATTTCCTGTCCCTTAGAGGTTTATTCGTCTGCAGTTATAGCAACTTTTACGTGCAACATACGGAGAGAGAAAAAGAGAGAGAGAGAGAGAGAGAGAGAGAGAGAGAGAGAGAGAGAGAGAGAGAGAAGAAGCTTAAATACACAAGTATAAACTTATAGGACCAATAGCGGTAAATGAAGCATAAACGATGTAAACATCGTAATAGAAAGGTGTAAAAACTCTAGAATATAGTTTTCCCTCTGCAATTGTATTTTTTCAATCAAATTTAATTTAAAAAAACCACAGTAATATATTTTTTTTGTTTTAAATAATTTTAAGTGGCGCATACAATATTATACTGTGCGCTAAATTTGTTTAATACATTTAATTTGAAACTATTCAAAAGATTTAATTAAAGCGTTAGATTATTAAAAAGAGTTAATGAAACGTTAAAACATAGGCTTTTGTCTTTCTACGTGTATTTTTATCTATATTTTGACAGCTACGTTGTCGGAGACGGCCATCAAAAAGATTTATTTTGCACTTTCAACTTCTTTTTGTGCGAGGAAGAATGACCCACTTTTCAGTTTTGCCGTGATTTCCGCTCTACCTTCCGTAGCACTTCCGAAAGAGCTTTTGTTGGCGCGCTTTAAAACAAAGATGAACCTCACGCTACTCTTGCGTCGACTACGTCGCATAAAGCCGATACAGTTCGCATTAAAAGCTAGTACAAAGTTAAATTAGTTTCCTAACGAGAGTTACTGAAAAAAATGCCCGCGCCCAGCACTCGTTATTCCTGCCGGTGTAGAAAAGTATTTACACGTGTAACGCAAACGTTTCCGTACGGAAAACGGTCTTTGGGACGCGCAAGACTTGATTCTATACCCAAGACGTTCTTTGTATGTAGAATTTTTTAATATGAAACTTTTCATATTCTCGCGGTTTAATTTAGAGTGTAATGACGGAGAAACGACGGGGGGAGAACAGAAAATTTCGTCCAATCAGTAAATTGTGCATCGGCCGAATGAAAGGGTGATGTTCAAATAAAGACCTCCCAGAACGATCTCATGTCCTGGACTCAACGGCACGAGAACGCTGATGATGTTGGCGTTGCCATCGCGAATAAACTCGAGAGACGCGAACGCAAATAACAAAGCACACCTGAATAAAATATTCTTACCACGATATCCGACAATATATATTGCTGTAACAGACAAAGATAAACGGTAAAACGGTTAATGGAAAATGTATTTAGTGTGTGTTTCTCGACTCGGCGGAAGAGAATTATTTAAATTGAAGAATATATATGAAATAATATATTTTTCAGAGTCAATATAAAACAGTGACATTAGAAAGAACATGTACTTACATATGTACTACGACTCGTATCGTGACAAAGCAGTTCATTAAAGAAACAAAAGTGAGAAAACGAGTAAGAAAAAATAAACGAAGAAAAAATAGAATAATTTAAAAAAGACGCTCGCAATACTCTGATTCTCTTTTAATGCTACGACCGCCCATATATCGTGATAAAGCAAAATTTTTTTTTTTTTTTGTATGTTGACGCAGGAGGCGGAGCAGCGAACTGGTTTATTTCATCCGCTGTATCTGTTTCAACACATAGATTGTCTTTCGGCGTATCTTTCCGCGCCCGCTGCATTCGTCATTTAATTCCACAAAAATCAGCGCGCGGAAAGCGAAACGATTCAACGTTTATTCAATCAAAATTTGTAACGTGTTTCGCGAAGCTGTCCCGCTCGCGCGCATCGGCATATTGGAACCGAGTGTGTAGATATGTATACGGAACGCGGCGTTTATTTTTTTATTTCTATTCGTTTTTCGGTTACGATATATATATATACATATATATACATATATATATATATATATATACCGGGACGGAGGATTAGTCGCCGGTTTTGCGAAGATAGAGTGATCCCACGATATCATATCGTTTCCCCTATACCGATATTCCATTTCCCCGCACACACTCTCGCAATATGTTAAAAAATATTACATTGTGTTCGGCAGTATTCCTAACCCGAAAAAAAAAAAGATATTTTACCGCGTTTATTTGGCTAATAAAATTGCCACTGATAAGCTGCCCCGGTATATCCTAGCCAGAACATCCTCGTGTACCGCAAGGAAATAACTTTTACGCGAAAAACACATAAACCTACATACATACGATTTTCTTTCTCATATAAATTTCAATACGATTT
The DNA here is from genome assembly GCA_014825685.1 of Pseudomyrmex cubaensis. NCBI lineage: Eukaryota > Metazoa > Arthropoda > Insecta > Hymenoptera > Formicidae > Pseudomyrmex > Pseudomyrmex cubaensis. The sequence continues at coordinate 40,495 of QVOA01011327.1, read as the reverse complement.
TTCACGCGAGGTTTTTTCTCTTTTTTTTTTTTACAAACACGATAATACATCGTATGTATAGTGATTGTTCGCGCGTAGGTAAAATCTTTTTCCGGAGTAATTGCCGACCTTTGCGAAGATCTCTCGCACAATTGCTGACGGTGGCGCATTATTCAAAAGTAGGATTAAGTACAAGTGGCACTACGTCCTTAAGCTGAACGCCGTACGTGTCTCGCGCGTTGGTGCGTATATGCCGCGGACTTCCCCAACAATCACAGTGTGTCTGCACGATAACGCTTGCGCGCGTTTGAAATCCAGTTTAAGCCGAGGAACCATAATATACTTGTTGTAACTATATGCCGTTGCACGATGCCTTGGTCCTCGTTCATTCTTCTCTCACTGTATAAGCACGCCCCATCGTCTGTACAGCACGTACCACGGCAACGTCTGATTTCCATAAAATTATTGCAGGTACCTTACACCGCTCTGTGCAACTCGCGCGCGCCTCACAATGTTGTTATATTTTAGCTAACATTTTTAACCCCCAGGCCACAAGCGAAATTTCATAATACGAAATCTAAAAGCAATCTAAAAGCTATTCGGAAGTCGAAAAAATTTGAACGACAAGTGCGCGCGCGAGACAAAAAACTAAATTTTTACTCATCCCGGAGATTGATTACACTTGCGCGGGAACACAGTATGGAAATTTGTGACAAATGACGTGATTATCGGAAAAACGATTTCCAGTATTATTTTTGTCGTTTAATTCGAATTGCAAAAGAAAGAAAATGTGACAGTTTCAAGCTTTATCGCGTGCCGCCATTTATGATGTGAATATTTACGATGAATTTACCAGTGTCGAAGTCAATTTTGCAAAATGACGTATCAGGTTTTATTTCGAGCTTTCCGAGTGATATAATTGGCTGTATATTCATCTTATTAGGTTTGGAATAATTTCAATTCTACACGAGGACTAGATAGGTACGTGAAACAAATAGCAAGCGCGCGTTGCGTCTTCTGAAGATAAACGCGAATGCGTTTCTCCGAGCAAAACACTTCCCGACGATACGAACGATACTTGGAGTTACATGTCGCGGCAATCGTTTTAATTGATCGAGATTTGCACATATCGCCGTACACACGACGGCATAGCCATAGCGCTCAAAGTCTTTAATTCGACGTCGTGTATGCCGCGGGCGGAGAAGCGGCTAAGTTTAAATTAGTTCCGAAACATTCGGTGCACGCTCCGATGGTTAATGGTTCTACCATAAGATCAATAGGATCGGCGGTGGCGGCTGCGGCTGCGGCGGTGACGTTGCGACGAGAGGAAGCACGGCTGTGCCGCGCTGCGCTGCGGTGCCGACGCTGCGCTGTCGCGCTTCGCCGCGGGGCATCCAGCTGCGAAACGCGCGCGTAGCCGCTTGACCGGATATCCCCACCGTCGTTGCCACCACCGGTTTGCTTCTGTTACATGCTCGATATACCTGTTCTCTCCTCGCGAGGCTCGGTCGCGCGCGCCCGAGAAAGGAAAAACGTACACGAAGTCATAATTTCCACCTTCGACGATAAGACGCGCCTTGCCTCGACGTACGCGGTCGATCTTGCTGCGGCATTCGCGTGTATATAATCCGACGTGTCTTTAAGGGATTCGATTAGGGACGCGCGGCGCGCGCGTGCACGGTATCTCTCTTGGTATTAGAAATAGATTATCGCTCTGACGAATTTTTATTGCGATAACAGGTGACACGAAAAACGCGCGCGATTGCGTCAAAGCGGGAAGGCAATTCGGCGTTCCGGATATTATTGATTTCGTATCTTTCTATACTCCGGGCGAACGATATTCACGTGTTCGCTTAAATGGATTTTAATCGATGAAGCGATCACGTTTACGGTGAAAGTGGTCCGGCTTTAACGAGGTATTAAACGTCAAAGGTTTCGATCAGATGCGGGCGTGATTCTTTCATCTGTTTTTTGTTTTGTTTTTTTTTTTTTTGTGTTTTTTGTTTTCGAACAAAAAGATCGTATCTCTCTCTAGTCGTCGAGCATGAGTTATGCCTATTAATAAAAAGTTGCGCATAAACCTGAACTTTAATTGTGATCTCTGAGTTTGTTATATCGCAGTTAATAACGGCTATTGTTTCGCCATCGTTTTATTGTGCTCGCTCTCAGGCGAACTTTTTAAGATAATTGTGTAAAGTTACATTTTATCAAGAAACTTTAAGCTTGAGTTAAAACATTTTCGATCAGATGATGAACATATTACGCAAAGCAGGTCGGTATTTAATCAGTAAAGGATACTTAATTTAAAGCTTTAAGTGGTCAAAGTAAAAATGTTATTATCCTCATGGCCTGACTGCGATAAAAATTTCCGTGGGAATTACAGCGAGAAGCGATCTTTGTGTATGACCAGATCTTGCCTGACCACTAGGTCTAGTCAATTAATCAGTCGATAAACGACGGCAATAAAAGTGCCGCTCTACTTGCGATAAGCGCAACGTGTGTCTTTACATTATGAAAGAGTCTTCTTTCCCGTGACATCCAATAAGTAAACATCGAGTACGAAATTTTTTCATCAAGATTTCTTCTTATTAAATATTCATAGATACACGACATTTCATAAATAAAATAAAATTGACATGTCAAATAAAAAAACAATGTATATTTAAGCTACAATTTTCGCGATCATTAATTTTTTTATCAAAAACTACATTTTTCACTTTTTGCAAATACATGTCGTTTTCATTTTTGCATTTTGATTTTATTATCTATAAAAGAACAGAGAGATGCGCATTATTTATATCACGTTTACTTCGTTCCGTTAGCCGAATCGAGCCAACAACACTTGGTGTTTCGAAGCGTTAGCAGAATTATGATGTATCTACTTTTTCCTCGAAAGATCCATCGAAAGATTCAGCTTCGGCTCGCGTAAATTTATCTTGTATCGGAGGGCGTTCCAGTTCGATAATCAGCGACCGGATATCGCCACCGCGCAGGCTATCCGATATTAATTGACGCAATTATAAGCACAACGTTAATTCCGGCGATATTCGTTTCTTCATGGATACGAGCGCGCGGAATTTTAAGATCGCTTGCAGAAGCGCACCGGCAACGGCAGCAGAAATGGTGGCCGGGCGATATCGGGGGCGCCCCAACCTGCTCGACCGGATCCGGTGCCGCTCCTGCAACGCGGCCGATTAATCGACCTTACCGGTTCCCGCGGTGTATTTTTCTCACCACCACTACCGCGCCCGCGAGCCAGATATTATATTCTGCCGAGTACACACCTCCGGTCGACATAATTTAAATCGCAAAACGTTCTCCCTCACCCGTGCTCTTCCCCCATTTCTGGAGATATCGCGAATTCTTATTCAGCAGATGTCGTGTCTAACGCCGAGATAATGAAAATGGGCCCGACTCCGAAAAAAAAAAAAAAAGAAATCAGCTCTAATGAAATTATATATAATACATAGGTACCGGGAAAAAAGAAAGAGAGAGAGAGGGGGGAAGGGAGGGGACTTGAAAGATCAGCAAATCGCCCCTGCATAACTATTTTCCGTGCAAGTAAGCGGTTTATCGACGTTTCATTTAATCTTCCGTGAGAAACCGTAACTCGCGCGCTGGCTTAGGGTCGCTCCCATAAACGTTAGTGAAAATTAACTGAGCTTTAATTCATCTACCGTTTCTTTCTAGGAAACAGAGCTAGGAAAGAGATAGTGAAGTGATTAAATCTCGGTTAACTCTAAGTAATTTTTATGGGTACGACCCTTAGAGATGCGAGCAGATAAGATATAAATTCTCACAGGACATTTCATACCTATTGCGCATTTTTCTCTAGTCACACAGGTTCCTTAATAAATATTCTCCCCTGGGGAAAGTTTTTCATTTTAATGGGTTACAATTATCTGATATTTAATATTAAAAAGTCGGATGAATAATCTAATCGCATCCAATTTAAAATGACAGTCTAATTGAGTAGTTCATTTTGTTGACATTTTTTAACACACGTGTGAATCGAGAATATCACTAAATTTGCAATAGAAAATGGATCGTCCCATTTCGACCGCCATTGGATTGCCGTTTGGTTTAATTATATTAGGTCTCGTACGTGATCACATGGAATTGCGACTCAATTAAGCATTTACGCGTGTATGTATATGTACATATATGCAAAATAATTGATTAGTAAATCGTACATATTCAACGTTAGAAAGACGAAATGATCAAATCCGCGTAAATAATGCAGTGATTGCTAACGCGAGTATAATACCGGAGCTTAATTCGCTAGAATATCACGATCGCATTATTTCGTTACGAATCAACATCGTTATCGCTTCCAAAATAATAGCGAGGACGAACATATGATAGCATAATATCGAACTAAACCGTTGCGCGCGATAAAAACCGAGTATAATTTCGTGTTCTGTTTACAATAGATATCTATTATTCAAGTATTGTCCGTCTATTTTCCTTTTTATATTTGTTAATCGTTCCAAGATGAATATATATTATAGATAATCAAACATATACCAGCGCTCTACACACACTCTTGATGTCATCGCAAATAGATCATCGTTTTATGTTTTCTCTTGCGTGTAATACAACGCATGTCTGATAAAAAAAGATTAACGAGACAGCCAGAGATAAGCGCAGAATTACTTACGAGTTTGAAGTTGAAAGTGACGTTTTTTTTTTTTTTTTTTTTTATCATTGGCATTATTAATTGAGGAAAGAAAACGAATGAAGATCCGCCGGTTAAATACGGTCGGTCTAGAGCGCGCGTATGCAACTGCTAGCACGTTCTACCGCAGCATGAAAAATTCAACCACATTTCGGCGCCGAGCTTTAAAGCACTTTTATCGAAATCTTGCCTTATCCATATGGTAATGTTCCACGAAGCGCTAGCAAATTCAAAGCTGCAATTCTCTGAAGCCGCACATGTGCGAGAGCGAGGTTGTGTTGAGCGTCGGTCACGTATCAGACGCGTTTAATTAGCAATTGCTTGCGACCTTAGGACGTACGGTTGGTTTGTCGATTAAAGGATAACTAACGGCACAGTAGCCTACACCAAGGCGGACCAACTGACGAGGAATGCAAACGTTTGTCTCAGATCTCCGGATTGTGATAAGATCTGCAAATAACTATCGATTCTTGCGAAAATAAGCAAATCCAAAAGACGATGACAAGTGTTCATTTTTCAAGTCACATGTTTTTGTGTGCAATTTTACAAAAAGACCTCAATTACCATCAAAATGACAAGTCACAAAAACATCTTCAATGCTTAAAAAAGATCCAAACTACAGGTTCTTTTCGTATAGAATCATAAAAATATGTATATTTTATGAATACTAAAAATATATATACACATTCTTACTTTCATCTTTATATTTGCTCGATATTGACCTCATTTAACGTATATATATTTTATATATACACATATTTTCAAGATCTCTTCCCTGTTTACATCTCCGCGCAATAATTACGTCGTCACCGCGAAGGATAATCAAAATCGACGATATTTGTCTCTCTTTACGATCGAGTATCGATTCTCTTCGTTGATCGAGTCCGGCCGGTCGGACGTTAAATGCCGTTTGCTCGCGCATCGCACACATCCCTATTCATCCCCTGCCGTCGCGCCGCGACGAAGCTCAACCACGAGTTCCAAGTGCGCAGCTATGCCCGGTCGTGCTTCCGTGAAATTTACAGACGCGATTAATGTCACGACTGGCTCGTCCGGCAGGCGTTCGCTTGCCTAGCGGCCGTTTGTAGGCCTAACCCGTTACTAATTTCGGAGGGAGTTATGGCCCCCCGCTATTACATACCTAACCTACGTCTAGCCTAGCGCACGTGGGACGTTTGTGTGTTCGTGTGCACGTACGTACGTACGTGTGTCGCGCATTAATGTGCACGACCGCCGTCGTCTTACGCGAAAAGCTACCGCCGTATTATTGACGGCGTGCTGATTTATCGCCGCGATAAAGACCCGCGCTCGCGTACAACCTGCGCCTCGTGAGCGATGTCCGTCGGATGTTATCGCTTGCCCGTTTGCGGCTCAACTCGGGCACCGAATCACCACCAACAGCCGCCGAATGCCGATATGCCAGAGTAGATAAAGCCGCGCCCGCTGATTACACGATTACTTCGTGCCGGGAGACCAAACCCCCGCGCCAGAGCCAACCTCTCGTCGACAGTAAACACACAAGCTTTTACGGGGGTGGGCTCGTTCGCCGCCGCCGCAGCGCCATGCGAACGTATATCAGAGAACCACGGAAAACCCGTCGGATTACGTTTTCGATATTTTCGCAGCTTCCGCGAGCGGTTCGAGTTATCGGAGTGGAGGTGTGGGTTTTTTTTATTTCACTCTTTTTTTTTTGCTTGCCTCTACACCTGGTTTTCCGCGATGGGAAGCCGAACATCCGAACATTCGCACAGCGAAATTTGCAGCGTAATCGCATCGCGTGTAAAGACAATCCCGCGCTGTTAGTTAGGCCATGTGTGATTTACTACGTATTGCAATAAAGGCCGGTAACCGCGCGCGATGCTATCATCACGCCGTTTGTCTAGTTACAGACCCTGAACTGAGAGAAGGGAAGAGAGAAGGGGATGGCTAGAATTTACCGAAACAACTAGCACCGCGTTCCTGGTCAGACAATTAATAGCCTTATGTTAAGGCTATCTTGATTATGATGCGACGTCCGTGATTTAATCGATTCATCGAATGCACGAATATCACGCGATTTACGCTTTAAAAGAATGGAACTTCCGTAAAATGTAATGTAAAAAACTCAAAAGAAAATTTAACCTTTTTGTTTTTCTTTTGCACTTATATTATTGAACGTTACTATTTATTTTCTACTGTATCGAATCTTTTGAAAGCGTTTCGATATTCGACTACATTTTTCCGCGCTCCTTGGGGAAAATCTGTTTGTGATATCCTCCTATATTATTCTTAGCATGAAAGTTTCCTGAACGCAATATCGTTCTTTAGTACTCCGGTTACAAATATGCGCTGCGTAACCTTTTTCCAGAAATATCCGTTTGCCTCGTGCACGATTTTTCTAAAACGACAATCTCAACTTATTCGACACATGAAACTCCCGCGGACGTCAGTGCTCGACGGGGAATTTTTTAAACCGTCGCCATTTTTATGCTCTTTGAAGCGCAAAACGTCCAAGTCTTGCAACGCAGAAAGCCGAGTACCCGCATAAATTATGCATCCGGAAGGATGAAACTCCTCTACTGCGCAAACTTTGGCCTTGCTACGTTCACACAGGATGTTGAGTATGTATTTGTAAAATTTAACTGATATTAATGAACAAAACCGACTCTCTCTCTCTCTCTTTCTCTCTTTTTCTGTGCTTAGAGAAACAGTGCTTAAAAAACCAGCGAAGTAGACTGCAGAAACAGCGAGAAAATCGGTACAATGTACAAATATATGTTTTTATAACACATGCTCGCAAAGAGATGCGCGATATCAATTATTCATTTGCATCTTTCATATTATGCGCAAACAATAATTTCATATATCGTTTATTTGTGTTTTTATTGTATCTTTCTCTCTCTCTCTCTCTCAAGCTTTATTGTCCTGCAAACGGTTGAATAGTAAATTTTGGTCGGTTAACATACCACGGAATTATATTCTTGTTGACCGTAACGAATTATAATTAATCGCGACGGTCTGCGCGGTATAATGTTCGTTTCTTGACTCGTGTAATTAAAATTAATTATGGCTGTTTGTAGCGCGCGAAGCGGACGAGTTAATTAATTGTTTGCGATGCATTGTTCCGTCGCATCGAGTAAGTGGTTACAGCTCTTCTCGTGCTTTCGCTATCCAAAAGATCCTTTGCTCTTTTGTCCGGCTTCTCCTATGTTGTTACCTTACATCGCAAATGTTCTCAAACTGGTGTAGAACGCGAACCCTTCCAATCGCGATATAAAGCGATCGTGCTACATCGTCGCAATAAAACACGATATCCGCAAGATATTTATCTCCAAAAACTGGACTGAAAAATTATATACCTATAGGCAGGTTTATATATCGCAATTATAGAATGTCGCGATCAATACGGCGACATTCTATAATTGCGAAAGTTTCGCGAGTTTTTGTCGTTTTCTTATTGAATATATATCCGCGAGGATTCATTATTCAAAAATTTTGGCGAGAATTTTAATATAATCAAGATCTGCAGACGCATACTGCTCTCTTTCTCTCTTTCTCTTCCTCACTTTTGTCTACGATGTCAAAGTTTCCCGACGTATTATAATTTTTCATGCTTAATACAACAAACTTTACTTGACGCAGGTGTGTAGCATTCGAGGATCTCTTCCATAAAACTTTCTAACCCGGTAACACCAAGGTGCGTCAACATCTTCTAAATAGAAAGTTGTCATCATCATTCATATCCCTCTGTCTCTTTCTTTCTGATCGGCTATTTGCTCTAATTCTCCATTCTCTGAATAAAATGTGATTATCGAAAAGTAATGAAAAAAAACGAAAATGAAACAAACAATAAGAAGTGCGTGTTTACTTGAACAAATACGAAACAAAATATATAGGAAATAACATGAATATACAAACGTTTATATATATTTATATTTTCAGAGTACACATGTTCCTTGGTTTCTTTTCAATAACGTATATCTCTACATTTTTCTTTTTTATTATCGTTATATGATACGTCGCTTCGAAAAATAAAATAATGTAAACTAACATTCTATAGAATGCAGATATTTTCAGCTTATACGAAAAAATACTGATTGAAAAACACTGCTCAAGAATATCGCGCAACGTGCAGAGCGAGCGGTGTTCTAGTAAACTCCGGTTTACACACACACACACACAGTTTAAACATAAAATACTATCATTACGTAACATTTTGGAACAACCCTGAGTAAACTTAAAAGAAAATTGTAAAATGTAGATCTTTCAGGAAAGTTATTTTGCAAAGTCCGCGCGATACCAGCTGCGCAAACAATAGCACGGCAGAGAGAAGTTTTGTTCGTAGCGCGAAAATTACCAAGTTACGTTCGTCGAAGTAAATTCAACTGATTATAAGGACATTATAGATGATCGTCCTAACTGACATCGCGATATATAACGTTGACTATATCCAACGAAAGTAATTATCGCAGTATCACAGAAGTCTACGGGCGTGCTGTGTGTCAAAGTTTTCCAAGTTTATTTAACGGCGAATCCTGAGAGTAGCGTTAATTGCAGTCGAAGAAAATGCACGAAAATGTATCGACGATGTTTCAATTAGCTTTTAACTTTCGTGACTGTAATGGAAGAGAATGTGAACCGTGTGCGCGCGATTACAATTTTATATATTTTTCGCGATCCCGGTTTGTTTATTATATATTTGTTGTTATATATTTGTTATTATATATTTTGTTATTATATTTCGATGTCACATAAAAATATAAGTTAAACCACGAAATTTAAACAAGTGTGCGCTGGACGTGTGCGTTATCTGAATCAATAATTTTGCATATAAAACTGATGACTAAGATAAAATTAAATTTTGCGACACTGTGTACGTGCGTTCAAGCGGGGGAGAAATCAGTTTAAAATATCTTTACAATTTTAAACTTGATTTATTCGAAACTTTGCTAGTTGACGAGTTAAATCGCTTCTACATAATACCGCTCAATAAATTTATTTGATTCTAAAAAGTAAATTGATCAATGATACAGAGAGTGGAAATAGTCGAATGAATATGCCACTGCAGTCAAAATAAAATATAAAAATGCGAAAAAAAACCGCTTTATCATTTAATGCAGGAGCGCTCGTCAATATTGCTCGCGCGACCAACACGGACGAGTGACTCGGCGAAGCTTTTCGCGTCACACTACACGAAATTTCCCAGAGAAATTATTTTCGATAACGTCCTGACGTTTAACGGCTAAAACATGCGGTATTACGAATAGCTTAACGTGGGGTTTTACCGGGCGTAAGCCGTCGCGCGCATAGACCCAGGTCTACTGTGCTAAATAGGTTTTGCAACAAAATTAAAAAAATGCACAATACAAAAAAATTACACTTAATTATTATAAAATTAAACCAAAATTGATTACAAAAATTGATCTTCGAAAAAATCTAATTATTCTTAGGTGAAAATTAAACAATTATCACTTAGAGATTTATTTATCTTCGTATAATACTTTTTACGTCGTTTTATATCTCGTATATAACAGCAATAAATTAAGCCTGATACCCCAGGCGGCAGCCGCCCTTAGCGCATCCCCGCCTCGGACGTGCCACCGTTGTCAACCGGCTTTATCGCTAAGGTGCAATTTATTGTAGGAATTATCCCTCCCAGCACGCACGCAAGAGGAGACTGACAATTACATTTTTCTACCCGTGACCGTGAGCTGTCCCTTCCTGTCCACCGCACTTATATTTACAGAGAATCGTCTCTCGTAGTGCTCGCTTTGTTCGCACGCGGATCCGAGATATGTGTGACGTGTTATAGACAACGAGATGCATGCATGACATCGATCTGCGAGAAAGATCGAGAGTACGGGATAGCTCGATGGCGAAGAAAAAAAAGTGCCGATGTGCGAAAGAAAGGAATTGCGCGCATACATGGACAAGGGCGGGAGCGGGAAAAGAAGAGAGAAAAGGAAGGAGAGAGGGATAAATTGCACAGGCGACGCGGATTTATTCGAGCGCGATACGTTACCGTGATACGTGACGCGACTCGGCGTAAATCGACGAGCTCGCGATACTTTTGAACGACGATGCCACTTTCGCTCGATAGACAATGCGAATTCTCGCGATTTGACGAGGGAATCACGGACGGTGGTAATGGTCGAAAACCACCGAGAAGTGAAACGAAAAAGAGATACGTGAGTGAGCGAGTGTGTGAGTGTGTATGCGTGCGTGTGAGAGAGAGAAAGAGAGAGGAAAACTATTTTTCTCGCAGTAGAATGAGCTCGCTCTAATTCGTCGATGGTAGTTATCAAACTGAATAGCTCCTGACAGTTTACGTGAATATGCGACGAGTTTAAAATAAAACCACGTCACGATAAATTCCATATCTGCGTTCCGACGCGACGCCGTAAGCGACTGACATATTCCGCTGCAGTTGATATCGTTTTTTCGATCTTCTTCATTGTGTCCAATTCAGAGAGTGGACTATATGTATAATATAGATGTCCCTTTTCTATATCATTGTACCTTGCCGACCGGTTCTTTACTCGATTTGGAATCGTATTTTCTCCTGAAACGAAGAATATCCGGGAAAATCATTTATCCGCAATTTTTTCATCTTTATTGCGACCAGTTCAGCGTAAAGAAGCGAGATCGGAATTAGAGAGCCGTGTTGATCTAATTTTTATTCCGTTCATAAGAACGTGAATTTAATTTTAGCCGTGAAAAAACTCGTAACGAATAAACGCATCTCTACATCACGCAAAATGTCAGAAATCGATGCTTACGTGTCCGTCGTATTTTTTTCTGTTTCCAGGTGATTTTTCGCTACACATATATCCGGTAGAACTCGAGGACGACGGCACGTATCAATGTCAGGCCTCGCCAACGAACGACGGACAGCCGGCTTTACGATCGAGATTCGCCAAACTGAGCGTGCTGGTCCCGCCGCACAAACCGAAGATCACGCAGGGCGATTTTATCATCACCACCGAGGATCGCGAGTTGGTGATCGAGTGCGTGAGCACGGGCGGAAAACCGCCGGCGGAGGTGAGCGCATGCACTTTTTTCGTCTTTACGTACTATTTTTCTATTTTGCGTTTCTTCTTCAAACACATTGATATGAGATTACCGCGGATTATAGTCCAGATTAATCATGTCGTGAAAGCAACCATCTCCAGCAATCGCGTCCAGAAACTTGGCGAATATCCCATGGCAATGGGCAGTGTACTACTTCGCGGATTATGCTCGATCGATTTTACGTCCGAGGCGTTGGCCTCTCTTTTTTCTCATTTTACGCGTTCTCGAAGACGTCTCTCTGTTACACGCATAGGCTATTAATCATAATTCTCGGAACAAAAGCGAGAAAAATAAAATTCACGGAGCTTACATATTTTTTCTAATAAATATACTCTTCAGTAATACTATATAGCGTGTGATACGTATATAAATGCTTCGCGCTAACCTTAATATATCTAGGGTAAACGTGACTAGTTGAATTGTAGTCACCAGCCGGTGTCGTAAAAAAAGGGATGAACGTTTGTATCCCACATATCAAATTGCCTTGTTTTCCTGCCAGATTTCTACAGAATTACAAAATACGACTCTCTCTCTCTCTCTTTCTCTGTGGTTAACTTTTCTGAACTATGTGTCAAGACGGTATGGCGAGCGGAGCGTAATTCGTTGTTTTTGTCGCGTAGAGATAAACAGGTAGCTGAGTGGTCGGACAATGTCGGTGTTGTACTAAGCCCATTGAGCTTTCGTGTCTCGCGGAACTAACTGCTGGAATTGGCAACGTAAAAACGTACGACCCGATTCAGCATCGTTATTATTTCCCATTGGTCGAACTAGGAAGCGGGTGAGCGACACGACACGCTTAGTAAATAGTCCCGAATCTGCTCTGAAAATCTGACCGAGACCAAAGCCACGGATCGCATTTCTTGTTACAAAGTCCACTCAGCAGAACGCGTGGTCCCTCGCAACAAAAACAACTTTGGATCACGCTCGGTGGCCACCGAGCCCGAGATTTATGTAGGTTACTTATGTTCCTACACATCAAGTCTGTCAGTTAGTGCTACTTGCTCCTGCATTTCTCGCTCCATAAACGTATAAAATAAGAGAGCAAGAGACAGTTTAAGAGAAAGAGAGAGAGAGAGAAAGAGAGGGGGGGAAAATAACGCAACTTAAACTTTTTGTATTTAAAATTATGTGTTAATTAGTTTGCCGTACATACACACACAATTTTTAATTACACGGTAAGTACGTGTAAAATAATTTATAATCACGACGATAATCATGATGACATAATATATATATGGCATGTCGCGACACAATTATCCCGTAACGTCATTGGCGAGAATGAATAAATGTTTTAATACGCGCCCAGCTCTTCCCCCCTCAAAGTGATTGCCCTGTGCGAAACACACGTAAAGCTCAGGGAAAAAATTGTCGTTAGTTAGTTTCATGAGCTTGCAAGACGTGTTTCCATAATATTCGTGACAAAAGGAAGTTTATCCGCACATGAAAGAGTTTAAACTTGATGACTGCTCTGCAGATAAGAGTTTTCTATTACGCTAATGCACCGCCTATGAATTTCATACGGTGCTTTATTTTCATTCATTATATAGTTGAAGTTCGGCTTTGCGAGGGCGAGTTCTAACAACATCGGAAGTTATCACGACTGCATAACTTTCCATTGCAACTGCACTTGCTAAGACGTTTTTTTTTTTTTTTTTGCAAGATGATGTGTATACATATATGTACGCACTCGCGATATCTCAAACTTATTTATCGATCCACTTTTCCTGATATTTTTGAAGTCGATTTGCTACGCGAACCAACTACATCGTGGAATCATTAAATCAGTAAGTCGCGAGCAATTGAAACGCGAGACTCAAGAAACGTGTGCGAAATATATTTTAGTAATAATCTCAGGAATTATTATTTTCCTTGTAACGAAAATACTGTCTGAAACAACATCATAAAACTATAAAATTTATCTGTGTTACCAATGGGAAAATTTCCATCTGTTTGCGTAAACTTCCATTGATATCTTTTTACTTGTAAAATGAATAAGCGAGCGAGATAATTTATTATCGCGAACAAGCAATTTATTACGAAATGTCTAATACATTTTAATAAGTGTACAAATACACTAAGGACGAGAGTAAGCTGTCCGGCACGATTTTTACTCTCCGATAAATATGAATCTCGACGGCGTCAGTGTTGCTAATGTATATCCAACCTAGCACGAGCAGCTAGTTAATCAGCGAACGGCGAAGAATTTAATGAAATTTGTTTCTCGATCGCTCGTGAACGCGTGCTTTTTAATTAAAATTATGCAAATCCATGATTAATGGCGCGACCGGGAAATCGACGCGAAAGTAATGATCGCGGAATATTTAAACACGAAAAAATATTCATTTTGAATGTGTTTTAGCGGCGCACGAAAAAAAGAATACATTAAATCTTATTGGAGGTGATTTGGAACAGCGAATATAAAATATCGGCCAGTAAAATCTTGCATGGAACTGGCATAATTTTGGATGGACCACTTAAAAGACCAAAATATGACGCCTTTGTAAGGCGTAATAATTATTAGAATGCATATATACGCATATACAATAACTTTTATATTATTTTTTGTATACTATGATATTATATGTTATCGATTTCACAGTCTTCTTAAAACTGTAGTATATTGTAATATTAATACATAATCGCATAAATCAGCAAGAAAACATATTTTATGAGAGAGCTTAATTTTCACATTATTCATTATTATGAAGTCACATTTGCGTATCCCCCATTAATTAAATCGATATTCTCCAACGTTACAAATATTATTATCATGGAAATAGATCGTGCGCAACATACGAATTTCAACTATTTGATATTATTGTCCATTGAAATTTTCATCGATATTTCGATTGTTCTGTGAAAAACAAAGTGAAAGACACGTGTGTTAATGTTATATAATAATAAGAAAGTTAGTTAAGATAAGTTTGTAATTTGTATCACATATGTAAAATATAAATATGCAAATCATACATGTATTCGAATTATTGATACATATTCAAAATTCATCTTGAGCTATGTCTTTGTTTACGAGTGCTCACACACGTCTGAAGTAGTATTAAATTCAATTTTTGACAATATTCGTAAATTTTTGAATGACGTTGTAACTACGCCCACTTCGGTTCAATCAAACAATGGGCTACCTTCATAATCGATCAATGACGTGACTCAACGTTATCCGCTCGCGGAACAAAAAAAAAATGGAGCGAAAGCTACTCGCAAAATTCCGATGCATTGTTGGATCAGTGAAAGCGCTATTGCAAGGGAAAAAGAATGGAGAGGGCTAATCACGCGATATCGTGCGTGAAGTTCGTGCGGTTTCATCGTGGAATTTTTTTTTTTTCACTTATCGCGTGCAACATTATCACAGAACAAAAAAAAAAAAAATAAAATAGCGGAGATATCAAAGAGATATAAAAATGATAAAAATTGTAAAGTAATAAATTTAACAAATTGCAAATGAAAATTCGTCTTGAATATTTCAACGTCAGACTTACTTCGAGTAGCGTTTTAAACAAACATTTGGCAAACGCCAAAAAAAATCAACACTAAATATCCATTGTGCAAATAGAAAACTGTTTGATAATATATATTTGTTCGCGGAAATCTGTGCTATAGTTTATGAACTGATATAGGCGACAAACGATCTGGCGTTACACCAGCATGAAGCATATTTACATTTGATTTTTTATTCGCTCTCGTTATATTTGTCGTTGGAAATTTTTTGCAATATTCGTCGGTGAGTTAATAAACGCGTGTTATTGAACTGCACACGTACTTTCCGCTGAAAATTTTGCATTTACAAAAACCGAAGTTTTGAAGCGGTTATTCACTTAGCGTCGACGAAAAAAAATTTTAATCATTTAACTTAATCATTTAATACATTCATTCAAACGAAAATTGAATATGAATATAATACTGCTCACTAAAATCTAATGTATTTATGATGTGATTAATTAGAAATAAGAGAAAGAGTAAACTCTGTGTGAAAAAACATAAAGCCAACCTGTTGTTCTCCAACTAGTTATTGCGTGAAACACAGCAATATAAATACATTATTTCTTAAACGTCAAAACGGAAAAGTGGCATCGAAGAAGTTAATTAAATATTCGGTAGACTGCACTCTTAAAATTCTCGCTTGCTCTTTTACTTTGCATTCTTTTTGGGTTGCGCTTCGCGCGTATCGAAGAGTTTACAGGAGATGAATAAAACACGAGGATTTTCCGAAATAATTTCCCACGAAGTCTCGAGTAACTACAAAGTCATCTCTTCTCGCCGCGCATAATCTCGAAATTAATATTAAGCAGCGTTTAATAATTGTTCCCAAACACGTGACGTCTATTCGCCGCGAATTCTCACACAATTGTCTAAATCATTGTGTTCCGTTACACTTTCACTCTGATACCGTCTCTCTTTCTCTTTCTCTCTCTCTTTTTCACGCCTCCTCGGCAACTTCTCTCTGAAGTTCCGGCAACTTTCTATCGCATTGCGGCGGAAATTCCTCTCGCGAAATACCACAAGTTCCCTCAAGACGGGATTTTAATATTGCTTTTATATTACCATATTATTGCACTTGTTGTATTTATAGATACTATTGTACGTTGGTATAAGTGCGCTGGAATGGAGAGGGGGTGGCAAACAAAACGCACAAATATATATCTATATACACACGCGAGCAACAACCATTCGTCGTGATTGCCTCGATTGATTCGACTTGAAAAATTCCGAGAATCTACGCGCGCAAGAAATAAAATCGAAGGAAATATTTAATAAATGCAGATCTCCTCGATTTTACGACTTAATGTACAAGCCGTCTCTCGTTCTCTTGGAGAGACGCACGGTTGGCCGCTCCGTCTAAGCCGCCGATATTGCTGAATCTATAGCAGTCTTATCGGCCTTCATTAGGTGAATCGTACGGAAAAGAGAGAGAGAGAGAGAAAGAGAGGGAGAGAAAGATAGAGTGGGAAGAGAAGAGGAGAGAGATGGTGCAATTCTGCTAGAAATTCAGAGTCACCACAGTCGAATGCTTTGCAGCTCTCGCCATAATCCGATTTTGCCTCTCTCTTCTTCTTTCCTCAAACCCTCTCTTGCGTGCCTCCCCGTTTGCCTTTCAACTGATAACTAGTAATTAAACAGCTCCAACAACGGGATAGGGCATTTACTCGCGCAATTCCCGTCCCTCTGCCTCCACCTTTCTTCAACACCTTCTCCTCTCTCTCTCTCCCTCTCCTTCCCTCCCTTGCGCACGCTCCATCACTATAACTACTAGCGTTTTCTCTCCGCCTCGCTGCGTCGCTTATTCTACATCCCGTAACTCCACTTTCAGAGCTATTGTCCATCGCGCGAGTGGTCCAGAGCGGCGGTGTTGGGGTGGAGGCGCGTGGATGCCCACGGGAAATTATTAGTTGTGAATCTATTCATCTTACCAGAGAAAACCGCTACGGGATATCCTGATACGATTCTCAATACGCTTCGTAATAAAGCTGGACTCGCGCGCGCTCGCGTCTCGAAATCTTTAGTCCAGAGGGCATCTAACCGCGCGTATTTCCATTGCTGCAAAAGCAGAAAATGCAGAATGCATGCTTTGATGAAAACCATGCCAACGTAAAAGAGAAAAAAAAAGCTGGGAACACACTGAATGATTAAACACGAAACAGCACGTTTTTCTTTTATGGAGATCAATTCTAGAGGCGTATATGTCGAACAATATAAAACTAAGATTTAAACAATAAAAACTGGATCTCTTAGAGCGTCACGATCGTGATTCTGCGATGAATATTTTTTTCACGGCGTATCATTATAGCCGTGAATACTTCTTATCATATATATTATACGCATGGCGTTTAATCCGTACGGTTAATACCCGGTTTTATATTTCACCAGCACATTTACAATATTTTTTCCTCCGCAGAATGACAGAGTTAACATAAAAAATAATAGCACATTCCGAGTAGGTATATTGTGCAAATGTGTGTGTATGTGTACGCGCGCTAGTGTGTTTTATATGAAACTTGCATATCTCGCTGCCGGAAAATTATAAGAGAAAGGTATAAAAAGGTGCGCCCCCGATCTTTGTTCTTCGCTCTTTTAGGCGGATGTAGTTTGCGTGGTAATTTTCATTCGCACTCGTGACACAATAGTAAATGGTACTGCATCGCGGGAACCGCAGAACTTCTAATTAGAGCGGACGAGATCGATTTCCTGCGGAGGGCGGCAATTAGAAAAGCGGCTAAACGAACCCGGCTTCACGAAAAGGTGTCAACAAAAAGTGTATCCGAGCTGATTGCCGTGAAAGAAAGCAAACTGTGGTCTGAATTAAAGCGAATTTTCGTTCGAGCGTTAAAAGTATCTCTTGTACTTGATACAACACAGATAGTATAGAACAGGCTTACGTCATATTTTAAACTTTGAGATATATATACTTATATATTTATGTGCTATAACTTTGCAACAACATCGTCCTGTGTGATAGCAATAGTATCGCATACTCTTGAACACAGTTTGTACGATACAAACTGTTGTTATCAGAGTTTTGATCTTATACATGGGAAAATTGATAACCAAAAGTGTGTAACGTATTACACGTGTGTAATATATTACACACGAACTTAGAACGATATTTCAGGCGTTTAAGACAGATCGCAAAATTTATTACTTATGTTTGATAGATATCCCAAACTGAATATTCTAATCAGATATTGTAACACACTCTACGCTAGCTTTGTCTCTTACGTGTAGCGTAAAACTAGATAAAAATCTATAGCAAATATTAGCATGTCGTGATTCTTATTTAACAAATATAAAATATAGTAGGTGAGAAAAACAAACTTATCAGAATCATCACGAAAAGCAAAGCATTTCTCCGATATCCGCTCCGGGAGTGAAATTGACAAATTGTTAATACACACTGTAAAAAAACAACAACAAAAAAAAAAACAAAAAAAAACCGTGCGAAGAGTGAATGAATCGTGATACGGTATCGTGAATTCTAATCAGTATGGCGGCACTAGTGTGTGGAAATACGATTATTGTAGTTGATCCCTAACGCGGTGAACGCGGAAGGACGCTGCGGCACTTGCAGCCCGGAGATCTCATATCGATAACAAACAGCAGGAACTCTCGCATGAGGTGTCTAATTAGAACCGATAAGCTTGATTTCCGCGACACGCACGCACATGCGCGTGCGTGCGAGTGAACGCCCGCGCGCGATTGTGTTTGAACAGGCCCGGTAGAACAATCATGTTACGGCATTATGCACGGAAATTCGTTCACTCGCAACTTCATTATTAATTGATCGCGCGAATCATATTTCGTCAAACAAATTTTGGAATTATCGATTTTTCTTCGCAAACAGAATTTCACACAGAAATTTCGGACGAATATAATAATTACGCGCTACGAAAACTTACGCTGTTACAAAAACAAATGCTATTTCGTGTGTTTATACGTGTATGTATGTGTGCGAAGTAATAGAATTTTTTAACTTGGCGAAATTTGAAAGAAAAGTCCAATATATTCATTATTTTGCGCAAAAGAATATTTAAAAGTTTTGATATACACACAACAATGTGTCTGAATTATGTTTACCGTAATAATTTTTTAAAAAACGTGGAGCCCGAACTGTTGTGAAGAAAAAAGCTTCAAGTTTTTAAGGTCCACGAGGGCACCATTATGGTAATAAAAGCATAGGGATTCCGGTCACGGGTCAATTCCCTTGCGCGGGTGTTTTCTCGAGCGACGCTATTTTTAACTGTAACGTTTCTTGCAGATCACGTGGATCGATGGACTGGGCAACGTGCTACATCGTGGCATCAAAACCACGAAGGAGCTGTACGATAACGGTCCTCTGTACACGGTGAGGTCCGTCCTGCGAGTTATGCCACGGAAGGATCACGACAACACTACGTTCACGTGCCAAAGTCAAAACGCCGCGGATCGTACGCCGCAAAACGCCAAAATTCGCGTCGAGGTACGTGTGCCAGCAATTAGACTTGGCTTCTAATTAGCAACCAACTCGGAGACTTACACAGATACATACTTTGGCACAGAGTTCCCTTCAACTTAAGCTAATTATACAATGTATCAGAGATGTAGAATATGGTAATACATTGAGAAAAAGAAATGTCACTGAGACTGGCGCATCGCGCGCGCGCGGCGTACAGCGAAAAATCAGAGGAAAATGAAACGAAATGAAAAAGGCGGGGGAAGATAGAAATCTCGCTTAAAGAGAAATAAAATCACTGCCTTTTGCGCGCGCGCGCCCGCTCTTTTTACTCGCTGACCGGAGGAAGAAATTAACGCGAGTCGCACGAAAGCGTGGCTGGCAAAGGGGAAGGTGGCGGGTAACGAGGGTAACGAGGCGACGTATAATAATTAACGTCGTGTCTTGAGAAGCGGTTAGCGCGCGCGGTAATCGCCATCCGCTGGCGCAACTTTCGTGCTGCGAGCGCGCGAGTACTTTGGCGCGCTCTCCGGGTACTACTTCCGCTCTCTTTTCTTCAGAGACGTAGACTCCATTATCCGAAGTGGCAAAAGGGAACAAATAGTTCCGTGGAAAGGGCAACGAAGCGAACTCGCTGAGATTTTGCCCGGCAGAACGTTCGAATTTGTGACGACGACTACGACGACGGTCGGCGCGATATTATGAACATAACGTGCCGCGCCGACCTGCAGAAAATTTTCTCACGAGTTATTACTTAACTCTTTTACGCCACACTGGATATATTGTCTCGGTGCTTTTCACGACTGCTAATATAAGTTCGACGTTAATATCGCCCTAATTGGAAGCAATTCTTACGCAAGCGAGTTCGAGCGAGATGTGACCCCGTATTTCCTCGACGAATTTTTTTTCTTTATCACCCGCGCACGCGTCGGTAAAATACCCCTTATATAGTCTCAATACGAAGTCTCACTTTTATTACTTTTTTTTAACGACAAGCTCTTTCGGTTTAATTTAAAGTCGGTTTTTTCCCATTAAAAATACTGTCGTCGAAATATAATCACTTTTCCGATTGCTTTCTTTTTTTTTTTATCTACTTCGATGGGGCATTTAATCGAAATATCGTCTTATTGTCGAAAAATCGATAAAGCTTTAAATACGACATATATAAGTATGTAAATATAAAAGTGTCTCTCTTTAAAAGAGAGAAACACAAATACTGAAAATTGAAATTTTACTTAATTCCGGAAAAAGTGTATATCGGGTTTGACAGATATATTACGGAATATCTCGTATTTCTCTGTGAAATATATAACGAACGCTTCGAAACTTTCAAAACGCGCGTGGTAATGGATATGCACCATTATTATTCCGGACTACGCACGAGTAGTACACTCGGGATAAGAGCATGACGGTAATATCGAATGGACCGTATTCGATTTCCGCGTGATAGAACATATGGGCAAGAAAAAAAAAAAACGGGGGGGAGAAAAAGACGGAAAATTCGATTTACGCGTTTTGTTTTCAGGTGCGATACGCACCGAAGGTGTCCCTCTCGAAGATCGATCGCATCGTCGAAGGCTCGGAACTCAGGTTCAAATGTAGCGCCGAGGCCAATCCGCCTGACGTGGAGTACAGGTGAGTGAAGAGAATGAAATATCGACAATGAAATATAACGCATATTGTTCGCTGACACGTGGAAGATCCAATTGACTTGTATAAAAGCGAGATAACATTTTAGAATAATTAAAGAACTATCCCTTACACGCGCACATTAAAAAAAAAAGTTTTGAAAGATTATCTTGACGTAAAATAGCATATAAGTATATATAAAGCTCATAAACTTACGAGGCAATCATTATTTAATGAAAACGGAGTAAACTTCAACAGTTTACGGCGGCTATACTCTGAATTGGATCGTTCACGTTGTTCGATAAGGTCAATATAGACGAGGTCGAGAGTTTCAATATAGCTACTTAATAGTTGCTCTATATAATAATTAATATAACAAGGAAAATAGCCCGCACACAATAACGCACAAGATTATTAATACATTATTAATTCACAAATGGTTGATGTTAAATCAATTTTTTTGCGTGTGTTAAAATTTACGATGTTAACAATTAATTCGGATTATAAACTTATATTTTTTTCTCTCTCCCTCTCCTTATATTATACTTATTGCTTAAAAATATGATCTATCAATCTAAATCAAAACTTTTCTGTACTTTGGAAATGTATAAGATACAATTATTTAGCAATAACATATTTCCGATATCAGAGACTCTCATATCGGCTTTTCTCCCTTTAAGCGATCCGTTCTCTCCAATGAGAGCCTTAAGCTACTTAAAGTTTCCAAAATATCGATAGTTTGCTCAGTAACGTCGTGTCGCTACAGGTGAACGACGTCGTCAGCAAGCGCATGCAGCAAGCGCGCGCGCGAGAGCGCGTAAGCAAAACGTGAGTCGCGTTGTTCGTACATTGGCTGCGAGCGACAAAGAGAAGGCGGATGATCGATATCCTGCCTCTACAAAGAGGACAATGTCAAATTCAGGACGGCGTTGCGCGCGCAACGTGTTAACGTGGGGAGCGCGCGCGCGTTTGCGGGTTTCACCTAGCGGACCCGCTTTGATTGCTTTTAAATTATTCGTTACGCAACGTCCCCGTCGGGAAAAAAAGAACCATCTGTCCGATGACGCGCCGTATTAATTTACGAGATTATCGGATCGTCGCGCGTTCGAGATTAAATCGGACGGCTCGCTCGAAATTGTCGACTCTTGAGAAAACTGCGCGCGCGTTTCACATCTGGGAAAAAAACATCGGTCTCTAATTTGAAAGTAAACTGTTTCACGACGAAAAGAAATAAATAACTATTGGCAGAACGTGAACTTCCGCAACAATTTTACACGTGTACGTACCACGTTTTACCGTGTATGGTTTTGCAAATTAATTTGACATAATTAGAGTCAAAAGCGACGATTTCTTTTCGCGGTAAATTCTCTGTTCCGGACAGGGATTTAAAGTTGCGACGTTTTTCCTAAACATAAACCGAACAAAAAGCTTTTACACGGATACAAAAGCTCAAAATCGAGTTGTTTTAGTCGTGGCCGTTCTTGCTCCAGGCGTACTATGTGTGTTGAAGCTGGAAAAAAAAAAAGAAACTTGACCAGCTTATGGCGATTCACGGATAATAGGATAGACGGAGAACCGAGTAAAGAGCAGCCGCATTGTAGTGACGATAACGAACGTTAGTTGCCAGGCGTTTTAACAGCTTTTTGTAGCTTCCGTAGCTCTTGTAGCTTTTACACTCGTCGTCCCGTCTGTAAAAGTGATTCGAACGCAAGAGTAAACTGAGACAACAAGAGAGAAACCAATGACGCGATATCCGTTTGCCTTTACACGCGCGTTGAGTAACAAATACGCTCGTAATTCGTCATAAAAACGTTTTCAACAAAAAAAATAATAATAATAATTGGATACGTAACTCGTTGAGAATTGTGTAATTGCGCATTACTTTTGCGGGTGTATATAAAAAACTCTTTTAATAATTTAAAAAAATACCAAGCGGAATGTGACAAAATTGTTTTCGGAGTACAGAATTTTTCTGTCAATACGAGATATCTTCCGACTGGCAGTGTTCGAATTACGAATTTTTCTTGCTCGAAAACACCCGATAGAGAAAAGCACGCGCGGAAGAGAGTTGATCTTTAGCGGAAGATACGAGATGACCTAGAGACACCTCAATGTTTATCGAGTCGTTATGGCACGGTGCTCGCACGAATGTACGTTGCACCGCGTTTTTCCCGGCATCTTTGCGAGCTAAATTGTCTGTCGGACGGCCCCGATAAAATCGATCGCAACGCGAGAAGAGAAGTGGAGCTGAACCAGAGGGGGGGATTTGGCGGTGGTGCAGTACACGGTCTCTCTCTCTTAGAAGACACACGAGCACCCGGTAAGTCGTCCCAGTTCGATTCGGTTCTCTCTCGGTTTTCTCTCTCTTTCTCTTTCTCTCTCTTTATTCTCTTCCGCTGATTGTACGCGAAGGCCGTTTCGCCACGGTGAAAAGCGCAGTCTGCCCTCGCCCGTTTATTACCATTCGAAACGACGACGCCGAGGCTCTTTTCGTCGATTGTGCGGCCAAACGATGCTCGAGATAAATCGCTTGGATCCTTCGAGAGGACGCCTCGACTGGCAAAAGTCGAGTGGCGAGAGGCACTTCGCGGTTAAGAAAACGTCACAAAAGCACAGAATGTCTTTAAACTAACGTTACAAAATTCACGGGCGGGTATTCTTCTTTGATCGAGTCTGAACGGATCGACTTCTGAAGTAAATACGTATCAAACACTACTTTTAGCGCTTTTAATAACAGATTGTAAAAATCGTATTAAATACAAAATTAAATAAAAACAAACAAAATTCTAATGAGTCGTTTCGAGTTTCGATAGTATCGCACTTGCTTTCTGTCAGGGGAATTGGAAAATGAGCATCGAAACACTTTAATCATTTTCCAATTCCCTCGACAAAAGGAGTATGTTAACATCGAAACTCGAAGCGGTTACGTTCACTAAAACATCTTTTTTTTTTTTTAATTTAATTTCCTATTAACCTTAATAAAATGTTATAATTTATTAGAAAGCAGTATATACGCTTAGAAATAGTATATAATTAAAGTTTTATGAAATACGTGCACGCGCAGTAATTAAAGACATTAATCAAATATCATTTAAATTTCATGATATCAATTTGAATATATTCTGTCGACATAGCAGATTCGTAGCAGAAGAAGTTCTTATTTCAGCACCAAGTCGCAGAAATATAATCGTACGGCTGCAACGCGCGACCATTAAAAAGTCGTATTGATCCGGAGAGAGAGATAGGAAAAGGCGACGTGAAAAAAGTTGCAGGAATAATAGTAGAGGAAAATGCGAGTTGTGTGCGGGAAAATGTCTGATAATCTGTGAATTTTTGGCCCATTACAATGGCTTATTATTGCGTTCGCAAATGGTCGAATTGTCGCGCAAAAAAAAATTGTCTCTTCTCTTTCAGGTGGTTTATTAACAAGAAAAAGTTAATCGGAGACTACACCACCGAGATGATTCTCCACAACGCCACGCGCGATCTGCACGACGCAACTGTAAAGTGCGAAGTTTCCAATGACGTCGGCAAAAGTGAGGAGAGCCAAACCTTGGACATACGATGTAAGTGCCAAACTTAATCTCTTGTAGTTTTTATCTGCGAGAGTAAGATTTCAATATCTCTTGCTCGGTTTTTTCCTATCTCTAAAAACATCGTATTAAAATTCACGTAAAAATGTTATAGCGTTAATTTCGTTGACGCGTCTGTAAAAATAAATTTCTAGTTTTGCTTCTCAAAAGCGTCGCCCACGGCGCATCGTTCGCAGATTAGAGGTAAAATCGCGTAAAGATATAAAATAGAGCGTGTGCTCGTGCGCGCGTGCTGGCTCTGTTTCTGAGACCCCCGGAGCTAAGAAAGAGAAAATTTCGCCTTATCGTAGAGCACACTTTGAAAAAGCCGTCGGTATATTAAAGGTGAAATCGCGTAATGATATAAAATAGAGCGGAAACGCGTACTCACTCTCCGCTTTTCTTTCTCTTTCTTCCCTCTTCCTCTCGAAATAAGCCGTACCCGGAATAGACGGCGATAAGGAAGTAACATTTTTCCGTAAGTTCATTTCGCGGAACTGACCCGAAGGTTAAAATTGAATTTCCTCAGACGGCCCGCAGTTTCGGCACCCGCCGGTCTCCGTGGAAACCCGTTACGGCGCAACGGAGATCTTGCAATGCGACGTAGACGGGAATCCGACGCCGGAGATCCTGTGGTACCACGAGGACACGGAGCGCATGGTCGCCACCAGCCCGAACATAAGCGTCTTTGTGAGCCCGGACACCGCCGGCCGTTACTACTGCAAGGCCCGCGTGCCCGGCTTTCCGGAATTGACGGGCTACGCCAACATCTATATTCGCGCCCCGCCGAGTATAGTGTCGCAAAGGATCCAATATGTGCCGGACGAAGGAGTGGTCAAGGTGCGTTAACGGCTATATTCTCCCGACCGACGGACAGTGTGTGTCCTTCGTCGGTGAGCGATTAAATATATTATCGATAACTCGCAGCAACGATGACGCGGCGACGGACACACGATGATCGTCGCCGTGCTATCGAGCGTATAAAGAGACGCGCGACCTCGCGCGTAATTTTCTTGAGTGCCTTGCCACCGCCCCGCGCGCGTATCATGAATTATTATTGCTCGGAACCAACCCCGCCACCTCGGAAAGATCTTTTTGATCCGCAAGCGGCAGTTATCAGGAAGCACTCAGTATAATTTACTCTAGATAATTTAGCTTTATCCGCGATATAAAAACACACCGTAGAATTTATCAAGTTGAATGTATCAAGTGTTAGGCGTTCTCTAAGTAGCTCCGACAAGCTTATTCGCGTGGAAACGAGAAATGTTCGTATGTGTAAAGATACATGCGTCCGATTGTTGAATTATAATTATTTGACCCCCTTCCTCTCCCGCAGTTTTTTTTTTTTTTTTTTTAATTGAACACGTACTCACTTCTTTTACGATATGAACGATAATACTTTAATTCTTTAATTTTACTTCCCATTTCTTTTATTTATTTTTTCATTTCAATTCAGAAAAGTGTAAGGTAGATGTGTTTGCGAACGATATATATCGGTATCAACTTTTTCCCCTCGGTTTCAATATAGGTGAACTCACATTCGAAACTCGTCCAAGCGTTTTGCTAACGCCATATATGCTGACACACGGACGGGCTCGCTATGATCGTGCAATGCCATTCCCACAAATTTTTTTTCTCTCTCTCTTTCTCTCTCTTTTTCACTACTTGAAACACTTTTACAAGAGACAGAGGTGCCGGTTGACGAGTACGAATGGGGGGTGAGGAAGCGCGAGGGGTGCACTCGCGCTTAACCGCAATTTTTTTATTCCACTGCCATTTTCCCCGATTTGCTTCCCAGGTTAAGTGCACGGCGATATCCGTGCCAAAAGCGGAGTCGGTGGTGTGGAGCTTCGCCGGTCGCGAGCTCAATTTCACGTTGAACAATACGCCGTTCTACGTGCAAGAGGAATACATGGCCAACGAGGTAGTCAGCACTGTCACCCTGCTGGATCCTGTATCGACATATTTCGGAGATTACAACTGCACCGTCACGAACAGCTACGGCACGGATTCCGTCATCATCAAGCTGACAGCGCACAGTAAGTTATTTATCGTACATTTTCATCTTTGTTCGCTGCTCGCGCGCGTGCGATTGCGCATCTTATCTACGTTAATAAACTTTCGAGGATCCGCAACGATGTTTCGGTATGCTGACGGTAGTTCGATAAGAGCAAATTTCATCCATCGATAAAGAACGAGATACGCTCCGTAAAAACCAGTTTCCTCCGTAGTGATTTTTCAATCTTCTTCTACTCTTCATTGTTTCAATTTAGCATTTCTCAATATTTCGATCAATTTAAATGAGACGAGAAACGCGAAAATTTCACAGATCACATAACTTTCATTTGAGGAATAATTTGATATTCGTGAGCAATATGAATTGCGATGTGTTATACGCTCAGAGCACCGTATTTAGATTCGGACCGCCATCTTTTCTAATAATAGCGAGGTATATAAGTAGAGTGTAAAATATTCCTGGGATAAAAAGTTAGACGGAGCCATCGATCGCGTTGCCCAGTTCTAACAATTGAAGGACAATAATGTCGCAACAACATTTTACGGTCACACGTTTCATCAGAAGGTGACAATCGGACAAATAATCGCATAAATTTGTATTACGTCACTAAACTAAACGAACAGTTTACGCGACGAAAGAAGGAAGGATCTTAATTTTACGATCGGATGATATTAACGATTCGGAGAAGTCGTATTGTTTGCTCGTCACGCGCGCACACACGAGCAAACAATATATGTATATGTACGGATTTTATTGAGAGCCGACGAAAATATGTTTGACTATGTAGAGATGCGTGTGTAAAATGTACTCGTATGTAGTTCAACACGAATATTTTTCTGTTTTTATTCCTCTCAAATATTTTTGTCAGGAATAAGCTGAGATATTAAATTGAACAAAACTTTAACGACGAAAATAAGACGAGAATAAATGTAAAGATACAAAGCGTATACATTTGGTTACAAATTTCTCTTTTCTTTGATTTATTTGGCTATCTATAAAGAATTATAGATAGATCTGTGGTGGAATCTGACAGCGGGAGAGCGGGCGTTATAAATCGATTCTCTTCTCCAAGCAGATTGAAAGTATGCAAAGTAGTTTAAGGGTGATTAGGGGGTTGAAATACTGCCAGAGCCTCTTACTGGCATATATACTTATATATATATATATTCGGAAGATGACACTGCCGAAACGCGTCGATATTTCATGCATCTATATATTTAAAGATCAGATAAACGAAGTGTACTTCTCAATACTTCGCTTATTCAGCGACTGAAAGTTGTCGTGTTGTTTTTTTATTTATCGTAAAACATTCAAGTTGTTTTTAAGAGCCATTTACTTAAAAACACATCAGAAGAAATTCAAACGTGTAATATAATATCTTTTTAACAATTCCGGTGATTCCAATCTGTTCGCGATGAAGCTCTTTATATGCTTAACGATGCCTTGGGAGATCACAATTTGTAAGAGTAATGCGGCCGCGGCAAAACGCTTTGTCGTCGCCGCTCGTGCTTCTAAAAGATCAGAGAGATTTTAGATCAGCTCATTTGCGCAGCCAGCTCTCCGGTTAATGATTTGCAAACTACTTTAACCGTCGTTCGCGATCAAATAATTGTCTTCAATAAGTGAGTTGCCGTTAATGTTGTATCAAATGTTATAGACTTCTCGAGTCGAAGTTCTTTATTTCTCCGCGATCGCTTGAAAAACTTTCCAGTGAAAATTTTTATAAAAATACAAGAACGCGTGCATACAATAACACTGAAGTATATATTTTGATACATTCTGTCTCGCGTGACAGAAGATATTTCGGATCACAAGACTAGATATACGTATTTATCTACGAAAAACAACACCCTTCAAGTAAGAAATGTGCACAAAGCGGTAATTATTATTTATTAAAAGCATTGAAACTTGACTTTGATGTTACTCAGCTCGTACTCTATTGTTCGAGTTTTGATACGCGATATTTTAATAAGCAGCGCGCGTTGTTCTTCATCTGGCAAACGAGATTTTAACTAGGCGTGACGCTTAGCGTTGATTCCAGTCGATTGGCAGCTGATCTTGATCATCGCCGGTCTGGTTGTCTGCGTGATTCTTATTGGCATAATTGTCATGCTCATTGTACAATGTCGCGATCGCATTAAGCAGCCACGACCACGGACGACGCAGGCACAAGAAACCGATATGCGTGAGTAAAATCGCATTTGTTTCCAGCGCAAATATGCTACATATAAATATAAATATACTATATTTATATAAATATACTATATATAAATATAGTTATCAAGATAAAAGACGTCTCTCTGTCTCTCTCTGTTTTCTTTCTCTTCTTTTAAAGAACTTTCGTGACACGTGTTTATATGTGTATATCATCTTGCAATATCTTCTTTTTTTTTTTTTATCAATGTAGAAGAGACCGATTCCAACGCTGATCGGTACAGAGAGAGCGACAGGAGCAGTAACCTCTCGGATGTCAAAGCAGACATCCGAGCGGGATCTAGTGTCAGCAACGCGGAAAGTGTCACGGCACTTGACAGCGAAGGCGAAGGAAGTACGAGAGGTGTTAACGCCTTGGCTCTCGCCGGTCCTGTGCCGAACCCGTTATCTGGTTATCGATACAGCGCCGATTACACCGAACCCTCTTTCCCGCCGAAAAATAACGTAAGTTGTTTATATCAATCTCTTTTTTAATGATTGTAAAATATTTCTGATAAACACGCAGATTTAATAAAACCACGAAAAAGTTGATTTTTTTTTCAATACATCTTTGTTGTTGTGTCTTTGCATTTTTATTTGTTACGATATTAAAAAAATGGAATTATACGTGTGTTCTGCAGGATGGTAGTAACAACAACGGTTACGTACCATATGTTGACTATACTCGCGACTACATGCCACCAACGACACAGAGTGTGGGCGCCTCTCGAGAATCCTTGAGCAGGATACCGTCAGGCGGCATTCTGTCATCGAAAAAAATCGGTCTTAGCTCAGCCAATCTGGGCACCTCGACCCCGCAGACCACACCAGTGATCGATCCGCGATTCTCCGCGACATATGGCAATCCCTACCTCAGGTAAGTCGATACATGTGATGTTCCTTTGTTATTTTCGTATAAGTTAAAAACATCGATAAAATTTATTATCAAAATACGAATACATTACTTTATTATTACGCAGTATTTGATTTCATATTAATTCATTCTTACAAGCGCGAATACAATAATATGAAATATAATTTAACGAAAATTCTGCATTATTAAACGTATCAAAAATATTGTAAACGGCACACGTTATAATTAACTATAATATTTTACGTGAATTATTTGCAATTTTTTAATTAAAAAAAAAAAAAGATAAAATAATTTGAAATATTATGCGTATCGAGAGAGAGAGGTTTATGTTACAATACAAAGCCGTGTTACAATATTTTCCACTCGTATTCTTGAAATACAGAGTGTTTGTTTATATCATTGTAATATTTGTTTCGTCTGTTTTGACGCGAATTTATATATTCTTATTATAAGAGATCAATTCCTGCTCAATCTGTAGAGGATATAATAATTTTGAATGATGTAACCAGAGCTCTCTACAATGTAAACCGTGGGGAAATACCTCTTTGTTCTCGATCAAGTTCCAAAATTTCTGAAAGTGTCAACATAGTCACCAAGAGCCATAGATTGAGCTTGCGCGGATGCCTCCGACTAATTATAATTGGCCCGTGCCATTGATCGGCCGTGGATACCTTAGGCGGCGTCACGTTCCGTTTACGTATACGATGCGAGCAGGGCGTCGCGCGACGCTTGTCATCCCTGTGCGCGAGAATCTCGCGCCGTACGTGCCGGGAATGCGTTCATCGCGAACGACTAAATTAGATATGAGAGCGGAACGCGGTTTGTGCGCCTCGCTCGGGAAATGCTCTTCTACCTTAAAAATATCATGCGGAAGCTCGATGATTAAAAAATCACCCAAGAGAAGAGAGAAAAGGAAAATTTCTCGGGAAACAAAATGAAAATTTCGTTCACTCTAAGCTCGCGTAAATTCGGTTTATAATAACTTTAGGCCTCGCTGGCTTTTTCTCTTCCCGCTTGTTCTGAAGAAAAATATTTTCAATTCTTGTCGTTTTATTACGATATATACAACTTCGACGATCGCATCTTTTCTCAAAATCTCTCTCGAGCGGAAAATGATCTCAAAGAAAGATCGTGAGGCATCTTTGTCATTGTGTTTAGATACGAAGTCTACGCTTCACCACTCCCGCATTTGACTCATATGTGTTCTTTACTTTTCTTTCTGTTTACCCCTCTTTTTCTTGTCAGGGATACAAATAACGGTATAACAATTTCGCGTGTTTTGTTTCAATTCAGATCCTCGCCCGGATCTGTTTCTGCGAGTCGAACAGGTTTCGGATCGGAGAAAAGAGATGTAACTTTTCTTCGCGGTTCAAGTTTGAGTCCGAGATGCGAGAGAGAATACGGAGTGGGAACTCGTTACGGCTACAGTCCAGATCCGCGGTTATAACGTAGTTATAGAACAGAAGCTATAACCGACTGTCAATGCGCGAGAACTCTCTGGTCCGATATACCTTGTCGTCGCGCGGTACGGAAACGGATGTAGTAGAAATTCGTGGAGACACGTCGTTATTCGCAATGAGACGAACCTGTAGCGAAATCGAAACTTTGAAATGCGCTCTTTTGAAGTAGTTTGCTTTCAATTTCATGACACGAGGACGTTCACGTAGCGAGAATGTTAAACATTCATGGTGTACGCTCGAAACGTTACAACGCGATTGTGGGTCACATTGCAGATATACGCCACGGTCGCTGTTTGCATCTCTGTATTTCTCACTGCTTCCCTTCCTCTCTCTCTCTCTCTTTTTTTTTCTCTCTTTTTGATTTGAATTCCAACGCAAAAAAAAAAATCCGATTTCCCGTCACTAACTCTGCGTTTCTTTCTTACAAACAAATATAGAATGTCAGCGGCCGAGCAGCTCCGACACGCGCCGCACACAGCCGTGCCGGGAGTCACGCCGGCACCGCCGCCGTACACGCAGGCAATGAGAATGAATAGCTTGAATACCTTGAACGGCGCTGGCCCGCAGGTTGGTACAATGGTGAATGTATGTCAAATTCCTAAACGTAGTTACACCGGGGTGTTGCGGAGCTTCGTGTGCAACTTGGAGTAGGTCGGGTGCAAACTGTCAATATTGCATAGCCATTGCAACTGCACGCGCGCTACTTTTATTTTGCGCAACGCTAATCCTTTCGCGTATGTATCTACGGCCATTCCAAATTCAGTCGCACCTATTTCCCGCTCTGTGAATTAAAAAAAAAAAAAAAAAACCGTGAATCCGCAAAAATTGAAAGTGCAAAAATGTAATAACAATCAGGTAAGTTTCATTTAGTTCGATAACCGAACTTTGCTTGATATTCTAAATTAGAAATAAAGTGCATGGTAATAAAAAATGTATGAGTATAATGAATTCCAGTTATAAATGTTCTAGATTTTATGTTTCTGAAATTATAGAAGCTTAGATTGTGTGTGTGTGTGTGTGTGTGTGTGTGTGTGTGTGTATGTGAGTTCTTTTCTCTCTGTTTTCTTTTCAATCTTCATTAAACTTCGAAAGACTTACATTTTCAAATCTACTCTTGTACCTTTCTATGTCATCTGATATGTTATCGTCATGTATTATTGTTATTTGTTTATTATTTATTTGTGTTTATTTGGACGTCCAATTACGATTCCGACGAAAGAATGAAAAATATTGGTAATGTAGCGTATGCAAACTATTGAACGAAATGATAGTATATACCGTCAGTAAAACGAGTTCGCACATTACAGGGAGGGGAGCGCTACATAATTATCAACATAGAAAATTTTCGATTTTTCTCTTCGTGTCCGCGGAAAAAACACTATAACGGGTGAAATTTACATTACGTAGTTTCACAAATCCTTTTATTTTCCAAAATGAGAAAAAATACGGCTTATGCGATTTTTTCACTTGCATATTACTCGCGCTTAGTGTTTTTCATATTGCATAATTCAATTCTTGTGCTATTTCAAGCTTTATAGCTTAATGGATATAGGTGGGAATATTAACTGAAACATTTATTTCACATCTCTAAAGAGCTGATATAATTAAATGCAAATGTTATGTACACATTATTGTAACATTATATATCGGAGAAATATTAATTAAACGTTCATATGTGACTGTACGAAACAATAAGCGCGCTCCAAGATTTATATCACGAGACAGAAAAGAAAGAGAATATAAAAAGTCTATATATTATTATAATTAATATTTCTCTCTCTCTCTCTTTTTTTCTTTCCTTTTTTACCCTCATCCTTTCTTTCTCATTCCTTCGTTCTCATTCTCGCAAAAAATGAGAGACTATAAGAATCTGCAAATAATTCATTCCTACTTTGACATTTTTCTCCGGACGTTTCCATTTCGAGCAACGATAAAAAGAATCAAACAGTTATTCTGTACCATCCCTCTCGAATCTATACAAATAGATCTATACAATAGCCATGTACGCGCGCGCACATTCTGCAGCGTTAAGTTTCTTTCCCTTAATAAGCACGAAATACTTAAATTAAACATTCAGACATATCGGTGGGTTAATACCAAGAAAAATAAACATTTTCTTATAATTCCGAGGGAAAAGTGGCGAAGTAGGAGCGAAGTGATATTTGTAGAAGTATTTTAACGGCGCTCGGGGATTAAGCTCGCAGTCTGACACCCGCGACTTCAGAAGCCCCGCATTCTTTTTTTTTTCTCTGTTTCGCAGGCCCCACTGTCAGCGCACTACATCACCGGAGGTCCGAACGGCGGCATGGCGACGGTGAAGCGCACTTCCGCGGTGGGTACGTTAGCGACGCATGTATGAGGCCAGGGGATTTATCCGAATTAGAACCGTCGATATTCGGGCCTAACTGAAACCACCCTCGAACACGGCCGTGTTCTTCTCGGGATGCCCCGCTATTCGCTCAGTTCCTTACGGTCGAGCGCGACGTCAGGATCGACGACCGCTTACGGTGTCTCGCGACGTCTCGCCGACGTATCGGAACGGAGTCGGCATTGTTACGACGACGAGACTCGCTACGCTCGCGAAACGGAACGACACTACAGGGAATGCGAGCGACTTCTCGGGCGAAGGTCACGGGGCAGCGACGGCGGTCACGGCGAGGTCACGGATCGGGCACAACGAATACTCGAGAACGGCGAAGCGCTTAAATACATCGATCTGATGCTTCAAAGACTGCGAAGAGCCAGCAAGGATCATCAGGAGCTCGTGCGGCAACGTCACGCGGACCTGCAGCACGAGATCAGCAGACGAATTGACGAGAGGATCCGGCAACGGTATCATTATCATCTTCGAGATAGGCGCGAGGATTCGATTTACGCGTCCAGAACCTGGTCCTCGAGCAGCCCGTGGGAATCGGACTCGATCTTGAGGCAGTCCCGACCGGACGTCACGACGAGGTTGCTGACGAAGAGACGGGATTACGGGGGAACGGCACACAGCAGCACAGTAGATATTCTGAAACCAGCAATCTCGGGACACGTTCGGGACGGATTGACCGCGGCCACTTATCAAGAAATGGAATACATCCCCAAGAGCCGTGACTGGGAGGAAGAAACGTTCGGCGCGTGGAGTCTACCTGAAGCTTCATCGAGCAATGATCGTAAGACGTCCTCCACTGTTGTTTAACTCGATTTCGTTGACAAGTGAGCATGTGAAAATTGAGAAGATTTTATCTTTTCGTCGTTCGAATAAAAAGGAAAGTATATTGACGTGACAGCGTGAGTCACGGAGAATCTCGTTAGTGGTAATGATACGCTTTGCGCTCGGACCGCATTCGAAATCGAACCGCCATCTCTCGTTGCGGCAGTGAGGATGACGCGTGAAAGGGATGTCCGGTGCGGAAAGGACGCCGATATCGAAGAGGATCGAATGCACTCTCTTTTTCGGGTCAATAACATTAGATTTAGGGTAAGAGGAGAAAAGAGCGCCAGACGAGAGGGAAAGTATAATGTGCTCGAAGGAGATTCGTGAAAGGGGGGAAGGAGAGGAGGGAGCGATGTTGGTTGGGTTCGTGGATCGAAGGTGCTCTCTTCGGTCGGTGGCGAAAACAGACCACTCGGTATCGACAATCTTCTATTGACGTACTTTAGATCTTCTATATAATAAGCGTTTAATAAGACTCGCTCGAGCGGATAATGCGACGAGAGACGAACGATCCGAACGAATCACGTCGCGAATTGTTGCTGTCGCGGTGGTAGCCGAATTCGCACACCGGAAAAGGATTCACGTCGGCGCGATCGACAACGCGATTTATTCTCGCGGAACGCTGAAGATCCTTTTAAGGCTGAGAGCTTTACCGTAGATGCTGCTTTCTCGGGAATTTCGGGTAAAAGACGCCACTCAAGCCGAGTTTACGCTCGACATTTACAACTTGATATAATTCTAACTGACACCGCTCTCATTAGCAAGGGATGCAACGACGAGACAAGTAACGGATACACCACGGTTCTTGTAGTGATAATTATTTTAACGCGCGACGATTTTAATATTACTCAGACGGGCCGCAATTATTCAAGCTTTTGAAAATAATTTATCGTAATTCGCGAGTTAAATAATATGTGATGTGAAAGAAAAAGAATTTCAAAAATATTCTTTTGTAGAAACTTTACACAAATTTTACTTCCGAGGCCACATTTCTCTCATTGTAATGCCATATCCGAGATGTGCTTCGACATCTTACTTGCTTCATGCGTTGTCAGATATCGTTGTAGCTACAAATGCGAAGGATGTCGAACGTAAATTTATCGTATAGCCGGAAACGCTTCGGCTGCCACTTCGATGTTTACTGTGTCGCGCTGCCTTTTTGTATTTGTTAGGAAAAAAAAGAAGCAGAGAGAGAGAAGAGAGTTTAGCTTGTAAGGGATGTTCCTTCGTATAGCATCCGCGGATTAAGGGCGCACGTTTAAGGATAACGACGACGTCGCGGCGGTCACGTGACTTATCGCGTGGCGACGAGTATAAGAATTCGCGATAAGTTCGTGATTTCGCGTTTCCTCCGGCCTCAAGTTCCACGTGCGGCGGACGGGTAAAAACATTAGCGCGAGTCCGCGCGAGGAAAACGACTCCGTGTGTTTTGCGGTTGCTCGTTATTTGTAAAATAGATAGCGAAAAATCATTAGGTATATTATATAAATATATATATATATATATAAATATATTATACACCTGTTGTCAATATGAGCATAGGGCCTATAGTTGGACGGCACTACGCGAAAGCGAATTCTATTTGAAATAAGCTCGTTCCCGAGACGGGACGGCTTTGTGTAAATAGTTATTGGTATAAATGATTATATTATTATACATAATATAAAAGTATATGAAGTACGGCGCCATGTCCTCAGGCGTTGCGGTTTCGTCGCGCGTTTCTTTAAAAAAAAAAAAAAAAGAAAACGAGGAAGACGCGCGACCGAATCGCCGCTTATTTTTCGCTCGTAAACGCGTTAAGTTATTATCCTGTTCTCAGCGTACGTGTTCTTTCTACTTCGATACACCGTAGCTCGTTACTGAGGATCGGGAGAGACGCACGAGGGATTCGAGAAAAGAGTTTGTAAGAGTTTTTTGAATTTTGTTTTTTATATACGGCTTTTTTCATGCCATAAAGTTTTAATCACTTGTTTTCTTCGAATAAATAACATGCCATGTCAAAGATACATCAGAATAATTAGAAAAAAATCTTACAGATAAAATCTTTAGTCTTTAAATATTTAGGTTTTGATATATCAAAACGCGTTGACAGGATTATTAAATGTAGTTATCTAAAAAATTTAAGTTTAATTGATTCGAAACTCCTACGTCAGAATATATTGAATAAAAAATACTTTAATACGAAATTTATATAATATATATGTCGGTAAATTTCCAAAACGATAAATTGAGACGCCTTCGAGTTCTCCGTTCGAGTTTCCTCGGTAACGAGCCACAACGCGATCGATCCTCGATTTATTAGTGCGACCGGGAAAAAAACGTGTTCTGAAAAATAAAAAACGCATCGTGATGTACAGAGGATGGACGTAGGAGGATACCATTCATAATGATAACGAAACAGGGTAGCCTATCAATTATTAAGACAATTTCAAAAACGAAGGCTGCACGCTACTGACTAGGCCGTGGTGTCCTGCGAGATTATAATTAATCCGCGCGAAAAAAAACTCATCGACGATTCGCACATACTATCGTCGAACGGGAGGAAGTTATTATCGAACGATATAACCGATCGTCGCACGTTGAAAAGCTAAAGTATTCCTGTCGCGAATGCACATTCGCGTCGTCAGGAGATAGAGGGAGAGAAAGTTAGAGTGAAAGAAAGAGAGAGAGAGAGTATGAGAGAAAGAGAAAGATAGAAAGATAGATAGATATCTTTATATTATAACGCGTCTGTAACATATAACTTCTGTACATATCTGGAATTATTGCTCACTGTATCTCGTAAGATTTAGTTAGTTTTGTAACTGTGAACCACACTATGTGCATACTTCGCTCCTACGAGAAGCGCCTCGTGACGAATGTTTCGGTGTGAGATTCGTTCGCGAAGATTTTGCGTCAGCGCATCGTTGTCGGGATGAATAATCGCCGACGACGTTTACGCTATACAAAATATACGATACACATCCGTCCGAGGTCTCGCTTCTCGTGCATCATTCGATCATTCTATACACTGTTCACGCCGATGTTACTGTTAACTATTTAAGATTTCGGTAATCTTCAGTTCAGGCGCGCACACAAAAAATTCTATCCCCCCGTGTGCGCGTGTGGAATGGCGAATAATGCATACGTTAAAAAAAACAAAAAACAAAAAAAAGTATCGTGCTTGCAAAGTGGTACACTCTCGAATGCCGAATGTACAGAGACGGATAGAAAGCAAACGAGAAGAATACACACAGGAGAAACTACTTCATCGCGAATGCATTTGGTGCGAGAAGTTACACACACACACACACACACACACACGATTTCTATTGTATTACACAAAGAAAGAAGAAGAAGAACAAGAAGAACGAAGAACGAAAATTAAAGAAATATACACGCGAGAAGTAACTACAATCAATGTACTGGATGGTCCGCGGTGATGTTAAAATTAGAAAAAGTTTATGTCGTTTGAATCTTAGGAGTTTACGCCTTCTCTGCCGCAAGGACCATCCTATACGTATTAATTGGTTATCTCTGTCAATTATTAATTGAATTGTATCAATTTCTTCGCCTTTAGTCAAGAAAAACGGGAATCTTCTTAAATGGGTGTAGCCGTGGCGCGATCGCGTTGTTATAAAGTCAAATTCCTAGGCAATGTAAGTGACACAGTCCTTTTTAGCGCGAGCTGTCCGTTCTCGCATAACGAAAGAAAAATATAATTGCCTAACGGGGGTGTAAGCGTGAAATTTTTCAAATTTGTTGATACTTTTCATACTTTACGACTAGGAATTATGGCCTATTAATATATATATATATATACTACTATTACGCAAAGTTTATCCGCCGACTTGATCGCTTTTTGTTCCCGCGTGAAGTCGCGTTGTCGTGTGATGTTTCAGCAAAACCGCGTCGAAATAAAAGCGAGCCTGTAAATAATTTATCGGAATGAAGTCTAGAACGGCATATATATACGTACGCGTTATTGATCTCACACTTTCTCTCTCACATCGTCGTTTATAACCCTTTTCTACGTTTGATATATATACATATACATAGATGAAACTCGCATTTACACATTTCTTGTCAATTAACGAGTACATATTGAGTTCCAGATCGTTTTTACGTACCTGTCTGTCATCCGCTGTTAACCCTTTAACGTCGAAGTTTTATGCGCAAAACTCAAGTACTTCAATTACGTATGCATTGAAATGAGTGGTACATGCAAATTTTTCTTTCACAGATTTTTAATATAGGTTCCGAAATTATGTGCCGAATGTGTGTGCGTGTGAGCGCGCATGTGAATGTATGTATGTGTGTATAAAAGAACGGCAGGAAGATAAAATTAATTAAAATGCAAATTGAATGTATAAACGCACGAGCGTTAAAGGGTTAATTAAAAAATTACATTGAACCGAACGTGGTGTAGCGAGTAGTATATGCCTTTCTGGATCCGATTTTCTTTCCCTTACCCCTCGTATAATCGCGAGCATTAAATTCGACCGAGTCGGCTAAAATTCGTGAATGGGGAAAGTGACTTTTTGAGAAGAGAATGAGCGTTCTCTTTGCGTGCTACCGCGAGCTGCGTAATTTATGTGGCAACGGAATATTAACACATGAATAAATCTATTTCAAATTCGACTGAACGACACATAGGAGATATATATGTATATAATATATATATATATACCCCCATATTTTTCTCGATGTTAAGCTTTTTCTCAGAACTGTATGTAGAAAACCGTACGCGCGTCTATCTACGCGAAAAAAAAGAAAA
Organism: Pseudomyrmex cubaensis; assembly: GCA_014825685.1. Classification (NCBI taxonomy): domain Eukaryota; kingdom Metazoa; phylum Arthropoda; class Insecta; order Hymenoptera; family Formicidae; genus Pseudomyrmex; species Pseudomyrmex cubaensis. Next base: position 1,146 of record QVOA01011327.1, on the reverse strand, counting down.
AAAAAAAAGAAATCAATCCGAACGTGCCGTCGCGTGCTTTTTCGACATCGGGACGTGTTTCGCGACGAGACGAATTTAGCCGATCGTTTGCCGAAAGTCGTGGAATTTTTCTCTCGATTCACGGAATCACTTTCGCTCAATTATTACGAGAGGAACGCATTTTTTTTTCAAGCGACAAGAGAGGAGAGATTCTTTTTCCGGAATACAAAACCGATCTAAATTTCTTCCGCGATATTCTCACACAATCGCCGCCACATGAATAGAGAGGAAGAAAAAGCGGGGAATTAAGAGCGTACATATTATAGCCGGCTCTGAAAAAAGTCTATGTGTTACGTACGTATCTTCCTTCCGTGTGCACAGAATGTCGTGATCATTTTTCAAAGCGAATCAACTCTCTCTCTGAGTTTGATCACGCGTTCAACACGCAACTGATTGCATTTTATAATATATTAGAAACTGACAACTCTCTCGTTACTCGGGGAACAAGATAATCGACGTCGATGCATATCTCTGTTACTCTCGTTTCATTCGGCATTACTCTTTGTGCGGGGCTTTTAACAAATAGATTAAATGACCGAGTCACAAATCGCATCGGGAGAAATTGATCCAATGAAAAACACCGAGAGTTTCTCGCGATAAACAACATTTAACGTAAAACTGCGTAAATCGAATAATTCGATCAATGTTTGTGTGTGCAAAAGAATTTTTGTGCTGCAAACAGACACCGCAAACACATTCGCACTACGTTAATAACTTACATTGTGAAACATATCTATCTACTTATTCAACGCTGATATCGTAATGATATATTTCTTGTAGAATAATACGATACCAAGTGAAACAGAGAGAGAGTTACCGATGGCAATCAATAATTTTACAAGACAGAATTTCGTCGCGAACAAAGAGAAACATATATTTGTGTGATAACTCATAACTCTACTTAACGTAAAAGACCTTTTTATTAGAAATGTGTCGCGATTATTCTTCTGAATCAAAAGAATTCCGCAAACTACTGTAAACTTTCTGAACTGATGTAGCTATAATTAATTAACTTGCAATCTGACTGTTTTTAATCTCCGAATTACATGAGAAAGAGAGAGAGAGAGAGAGAGAGAGAGAGAGAGAGAGAGAGAGAGAAAGAGACAT
>QVOA01011326.1:0-127707 GCA_014825685.1 Pseudomyrmex cubaensis | reverse complement strand
GACAAAATATCTACATTTGTGATTGATGCTGCAATTGGAATTTTTATTTTCTGCTGCAATTTATATCTTTTTTTTAAATAAGTTACTTAATTGTAATAGTGCTTATGTAAATATATCGAAAGTTTTTGCAGTGCTTTTTGCAGAAAGCATCATGGATCATCAATTGCACTTAATTAAGTAGTAGATTTTAATTCGCACATAGAAGAATGATAATATTATAAGTTCTCTAAAATCTCAAAAGCAATTAACTTGATAATTAATATTACAATATTTATAAAAAATCTCTGTTTTTTCTTTGGTAAAATAAATTAGTTCCATTGCTTTGCAGGTTGACCGGAAGTAATCAGGACTCTATATGATTAACAGGCACATTTAATTTCCATTTCTATCTTTCTTTTATTTTAACATTTGTGTGCCTGCAAAATTTCAATAAAAATAGTAATACCACAATCGCGTAGCACCGCTATAGCGGCTGAAAAGTTAGGGCAATAAGCGTTGCTCTCTATTATACTTATTTTATAACTATTTTTGTTTATTGTTTACAGAAAGTTATTTGTCGGTGGACTCAGTTGGGAAACTACAGACAGTAAGCAATTTGACTCTTAATAATTCTCTATTAATCAAGTTTTAGATAGTTCGTGTAATTCATACCAAGCATTATTTTCATCTCTATTTTTTCTTTATTTCAGAGGAACTAAGAGAACATTTTAGCACATATGGTGACATTGAAAGCATTAATGTCAAAACTGATCCTAATACGGGAAGATCGAGAGGATTTGCTTTTATCGTGTTTGCTAAGGCGGAAGCTCTTGATAAAGTAATTTATAATTCGTTCTAATGACTAATCTAAAAACTACAAATATTTTTAATGTGTTTTAATAAGCATACAAATGTCATGTGCTATTATCTGTTTACTGTAGATTATGTCAGCTGGAGATCACATTATCAACAATAAAAAAGTCGATCCAAAGAAAGCGAAAGCCAGACACGGCAAGATCTTTGTTGGTGGCTTGTCGACGGAACTTTCAGACGACGACATTAAAAATTTCTTCTCACAGTTCGGAAATGTAAATATTTTTGAAATATATATACTTGGAAATACATACAACACGTATAAAAATTAATTATCGTGCAATGTTTTTCTAGATTGTCGAAGTGGAGATGCCATTTGATAAGACAAAGAATCAACGAAAAGGTTTCTGCTTTATTACATTTGAATCTGAGCAAGTGGTCAATGAATTACTGAAGACGCCTAAACAAACTATCAATGGAAAAGCAGTAAGTAATTTAATTAAATCTTCCATCTACTAATAAAAATAATTGTTAAATTTTCATTATATTTTAATAATTAGCCTCTTTCAGAAGTTAAATATAATTTGTTGATTTTCTTACAGGTTGATGTAAAAAAAGCAACACCAAAATTGGATGGCATGGGCGGAATGCGTGGAGGCATGATGGGAAGAGGAAGAGGTGCCCGAGGCGGCCGAGGTCGCGGATTTGGTGGTCAAGGCGGTTGGGGCCAAGGATACGGAGGCGGTTATGGCGGCGGTTATGGTCAAGGCGGCTATGGCGGCGGTTATGACGGTTATGGAGGATATGATTACTATGGCGGTGGTTATGGTGGATATGGTGGTTATGATTACAGTGGATACGGAGGTGATTATTTTTTATCGCGGTACAACACAACATACGTGCAAATTAAATTCGAACAAAAATAAATGTCCCAGGGAGAGGTACTTTTATGTAAGGTCATAAAACTGTCAGTATCTTGACAAGTATCTTTGGAGTATTCTTGATTAGTCTTTTCGAAGTAAAATTTTTATTGAACCAACTCGGTTTTTCATTCGCACTGATACTTCATTCTTTATTTCTTTTTTGTCTTATATTTGAATTGAAATTTCAATGATACATGCGGATGCTGACTCCATTGTACCATGTGTTTCATGAAACGCAGATGGCTATGGCTATGGCGGTGGTAATTACGAAGGTGGCTACGCGGGCGGGCGTGGTGGTGTACGCGGTAAAGGTACGCATTACAGCGTTCCTTGATATACTTTATTACTTATTTTATTTTGTTTTCTCTCTTTCTATCTAGTACGTCTAGTATATCTGGTCTAGTTTAACGCTTTGCCACCGCTAGAATTGCATCCATCCTTTATAACTTCTAGTCAATATAAATTTAATAAATATAACATACTTTAACATGTAAATGTCGAAAAATAATAATCGTAAAAACGTTAAAGTACTGCTTTAAAAAGAAATTCGATTTAATGGTCGTTCATATGCGTCGTTTGTGTGTCATTCTTATAAATTCATGTTGTTCGTTCATTCATTTATTAGAGTAACACCAAAGAAATACTAGACTCTCAGAGAGAGATGCTTATCGAAAGAAAGAACACGAATCTAAATAGTGTGCAGCTTACTACCTTAGCCTGTAGCCTCTTTGTTCTTACATTTATGTATATCTGTGTAGCAGTATCTTTTTTCGTAGTATTTTGTTATATTCTAGCAGCGTGTATCAGTTCATTGAAATGTATATTACATCACACAATCGATCTATGTGTGTTATGTGTTATTTATTTGCATATATTTATATATATAATATATATAGTATACATGAAAATTTATATATATATATATATATAAAATATCGTACTATACTTATAAGTGTAGTATGTAAAAATGTATAATAATACAATACAAAGTACGTATGTATGTAATCTTTTTGTATAGTTATGTTATAAAAAAAGAAAACTAATAAGGTATTGATATTGTTTCAGGAGGTTCAGGCTATGGAAAGCAAAGAGGTGGAGGACGTCAAAATCAGAGGCATCAACCATATTAACGAAAATTCCCATCTGCGATCGCAGTGCAATTCGCGTAATCTGGTACATTTCTAAATTGTATATTTTGCGTTTATTTTTTAATGTGTATAATAATACTAAATCAATTTTTGGCGATTTTTCTTGAGCTAAAATACCATCACTTTTTATTGTACTTTTTCTTATTTCATAAATATATTAATATTGTGACGTTTATTTCTATTTTGTGAGAAAGCCTGAATTGTTTTATTTTGTTTTCGGTTTATCTCGCGTATTTTAACTACTTGACTGATATATTTTGAAGTATAATTTATATTTACAAAATTATAGTCTACTTTTTTTGTAGATATTCTTCCTCACTACCGATCTCTTCATTCGTCCAGTCATCATTCCATTAAGCCACGCCTCTCCTAGCAAGAATTTCGACCATTTTTGGACAATGTGATCAACTGCTGCTACCAAATCAATCACGAAAAAGCTACGATGGAAACAGCAGTACAATTTCGTTTTATATTTAACTCCGATTTATTATTCCGTGTCTATATGCTTTCCTTTCTGCCGTTTGCAGTACGAATTCGTGTCATTTTTCTCCTTTTTAACAGTGTGTTTGCGGTAGAAAAGCAAGCATATAAAATTGCCACTTAGATTCCGATTGTAATACAGAGCAAAACGTGAAGTATCCAACAGTATCAGTCTTACAAAAAATAATGTTGCCGTACGATAAAGTGGAATACGGATAGTTGTATAAAATAAAATGTAAGCACTTGTATGTGCTCGATTAGAAAGAGATCGTCGTGTTTTTGTTTCTTTGCTTTTTAAGACTCACGTATCTACTCTCCCTTGTAATTTTCGATGTGTCTGAGTGTAATTGAAGATATAAGATTTTATTGATGAACTTTTAATTTTCCATACTTTTTTAAAATTGTTTTTACTTAATGTATTGGTTCATATTTAGATTTAAAAATTACAGTTTTAAAAACGTTGACTACATTCAGCAGAATAAAATCTTGAATTTAACGATTTGATTTTAAAAACTGGTAGCTCTTTATTATCATTCTCTTTGCTTGTTTAGCCTGTATCATCATGAACCTTCAGTTATTTCTCCTCTATGTCATTTGATATTTATCACTCATTGACACATGTCAAGATGTGTGCACACAAACTTTTACCGTACATATTTAAAATTAATCGAATTTTTCCAATCTCGAGTAAGTCATAATGATAAGTGCACTCGTGTAGGTCGTGAAACTTTTTATGGATTGGTTGATTTGATAAAAAAATCTCTGGGTTTTTTCAAAAAGTCCCTAAAGATTTGAAAAGTTTCACTATTAGTCGACCAATCACACACAATTGCGAAGCGTATGAAAAGCACGACGAGAAGGTTGGCACTCCCGTTCCCGGCGGCAGCAAGCCGAGTAGCGCGAAGCGAGCAGAAGCGAGTAGCGGAACGCGGAGTACCGGAGGAACGTGTGTCGTTTATATATATACATATATACAGTGTGATATATTACTTTCTTGTGTGTAACGTGATGATCATCGTAACGAGCGAGTGAACGATCAACGGAAATCCAGCGGGACGACCGTTCAGTGCGTCTGTGATATGCAAATAAGTTGTGTTCACGGCTCTGCGAATGGACGTCTCGCGGTTCTGAGGACAACCGACGCTACACAACGGAGCAACGTACTCACACATCGTCGAGACGCAGTCATTGAAGGTACGGACCATTCGCAGGGCGATTGTGTTTTTCCGAAGTAAGACAATTATGTCGTTTTTGCCCGTGGCCAACGAGATACCATTACTAATAACGACGGTAGGACAGATGTTCCTATCTCGAACGGCGTCGTCGTCCTGTCGAAATCGCGCCACTTAAATAATGGCCTTTTCCCGCCATATTTTTCAAAACTCCCTCCAATGTGGACGCTCACCTCTTCGGTAACAAATTTTATTCTTACGAGAAAAGACGTTTCGAGTGTTTGTATCTAAATTGAATCATTAGCGTTTAGTTTTTTAAACGTAACTGTCGAAATGAAGTATCAGAGCAACTAGTACTGACATGAGAAAAATCACTATTCAAGTTGCTTCCCTAAGAATAAAATTGTAATTTAAAGTATATTGCAAATAATTAGAGCTAATGTGTACATGTTTTTGATCTCATAGATATCTGAAAGCATATAGTAGCAAAATGAGTACAACTGTGGAAAATGGAGCTGGCGACAGCAGGCCAGTTTCCAAGCAGAAAACCATTGAGGGTATCTACCAAAAGAAAACACAGTTGGAACATATTTTATTACGTCCAGATACCTATATTGGATCTGTGGAACCTGTAACAGAAGTGATGTGGGTATTTGACAAGGAAAAAGAAATGATGGTTCAAAAAGAAATAAAATATGTTCCCGGATTGTACAAAATTTTTGATGAGATTCTAGTGAATGCTGCTGATAACAAGCAGCGAGATCCTAAAATGGATGTAATTAAAATTGATATTGATGTGTAAGTTATTAGAAGCAATTCATTTTATGAAATTCTTAAAACTGTTGACAAAAAATGTCTTAGTAAATATTTTATTCTGTAATTAATAAATAGAGAGACTAATACTATCTCAGTGTGGAACAATGGAAAAGGCATCCCTGTAGTAATACACAAAGAGGAGAACATGTATGTTCCCACTATGATATTCGGTCATCTCTTAACATCGTCAAATTATGATGATGAAGAAGAAAAAGTAACTGGTGGCAGAAATGGTTATGGTGCCAAGCTGTGTAATATCTTTAGTCATCGTTTTACTGTTGAGACTGCAACAAAAGAATATAAAAAATGTCTAAAACAAGTAAGTACAATTGTGTTTACCACTTTAATCTGTATATTTATCTGTGTATTGTAATTTCAATTTATTTTTTTTTATAGACATGGGGCAATAATATGGAAAAAGCTAGTGAACCTAGAATTAAGGAATATTATGGAGACGATTTCACAAAAGTCACTTTTTCACCAGATCTATCTAAATTTAAGATGCAATCTCTCGATAATGATATTGTATCTCTAATGTCTCGAAGAGCGTACGATGTAGCCGCTTCCTCAAAGGGTGTCAAAGTTTTTTTAAATGGAAGTCGTGTTCCGGTGAAATCGTTTAAAGATTACGTTGATTTTTATATTAAGGGAAAAGAGGATGACGTTGGTAATCCATTAAAAGTTGTATATGAGAATTGTGGTCCACGCTGGGAAGTGGCTATTACATTATCTGACAAAGGTTTTCAGCAAATGTCATTTGTAAATAGCATCGCAACAACAAAGGTAAAGCAATATTATGTGTAATATTTTTACTAAGCAGAAGATTACTTCAAGTATTTAAAATAATTAAATATTACTAGGGTGGTAGACACGTTGATCATGTAACGGAATTAATAGTCAAACAATTGACTGAAACATTGAAGAAAAAGAATAAAGCTGGTGTGGCCATTAAACCATTTCAAATTAAGAATCACTTGTGGATCTTCATCAATTGTCTGATCAATAATCCGACGTTTGACTCACAGACTAAGGAAAACATGACTTTACAAATAAAAAGCTTTGGCTCCAAATGCACATTTACCGAAAAGTTTATTGCTTCTGTAAGTATATTTATGTTGAATAAATTGTTGGTTTTTTTCTTTTTTATTGCAAAGAAAGTATATTATATAAAATGCAATTGTAGGTCACAAAAATCGGCATCGTGGAAGCAGTGCTATCCTGGGCAAAATTCAAAGCTGTTAGTCAACTTGAAAAACTAGGTCCCAAGTCAAAGCAAAGGAAGCTGCATGGTATACCCAAGTTGGAAGATGCTAATGATGCAGGAACGGGAAAATCATTAGAATGTACACTTATATTAACTGAGGGTGACTCAGCCAAAGCAATGGCTGTATCCGGTATTGCCTCCATAGGAAGAGATAAATATGGCATATTTCCATTGAGAGGTAAACATTTTTGCTGAAAAATATTTATTTAAATATTTATTAAGTCTTAAGTTATTTTAGTTGCATTATATATTTTGTTACAGGTAAAATGTTAAATGTGAGAGAAGCCACCCATAAACAAATTTTGGAAAATGCTGAAATCAATAACTTGATAAAAATCCTCGGTTTACAATACAAGAAAAAGTATGAAACTCGCGATGATCTAAAGACTTTGCGTTATGGAAAAATGATGATCATGACTGATCAGGATCAGGTAAAATCTCGTAAAAAACAATTATACATTTATTTATTTGTTGTGAATATTTATGATTCTAAACTAATATACAAATTTAAAATTATTCACAATTAAATTTTTTTATGATTAAAATATTTGACACTTTTATTACTTAGGACGGTTCACATATCAAAGGTCTCTTGATTAATTTTATCCATCATAACTGGCCGTCATTGTTAAAGCTGAATTTTATTGAAGAATTTATTACACCTATTGTGAAAGCCACAAAGGGCAATCAGGTTTTATCTTTCTTTTCTTTACCTGAATTCGAGGCGTGGAAGAAAGATACGGAGAATTTTCATACATATAAAATCAAATACTACAAAGGTGTTTACTAAAATATTTACAAATTTGTAATATTAACTAGTATTTTACGATATAAAAAGAATTCATGTAAAACAAAGTGTCTTTGAATTTGTACAGGTTTGGGTACTTCTACCGCCAAAGAGGCGAAAGAGTACTTTGAGAACATGGCCAGACACAGAATACGTTTTCGATACGAAGGCGAGCAGGACGATCAAAATATTGTTATGGCGTTTAGCAAGAAGTGCGTTGATCAGCGTAAGGAGTGGTTAATGAATCACATGAACGAAACTAAAAGAAGAAAAGAGATCGGTCTTGGCGAGCGCTATCTCTACGAAAAGGACACGCGCGCCGTCTCTTTCTCAGACTTCATCAATGTCGAGCTGGTATTGTTCAGTAACTACGACAACGTGAGATCTATCCCGAGTATGATCGATGGCTTCAAACCGGGCCAGAGAAAAGTGTTATATACTTGTTTAAAACGCAATGACAAACGCGAGGTGAAAGTCGCGCAGTTAGCGGGATCGGTCGCCGAACATTCCGCTTATCATCACGGCGAAACATCCTTAATGGCAACCATAATCAATCTCGCGCAAAACTTCGTAGGCAGCAACAACATCAATCTGCTCCAACCAATCGGTCAGTTTGGTACAAGACTTGCTGGAGGAAAAGATGCTGCTAGTCCGAGATACATTTTCACAATGCTTAGGTATTTGTCATCACGTGATGTAGATAACCGAAGAAATTGCATGCTTGTCTACAAACTTCTTTTTTTTTTATTTTTTTATTTTTTTTGTAGCCCATTGGCAAGGTACATATTTCACAAACACGACGATGCTTTGTTGAAACACGAATATGATGACAATCAAAAGGTCGAACCTGTCTTTTACGTGCCTGTAATTCCCATGGTTTTGGTAAATGGCGCTGACGGTATCGGCACCGGATGGATGACAAAAATACCAAACTACAATCCACGAGAAATTATCGAGAATTTACAGAGAATGATGGACGGCGCCGATCCGAAACCCATGGTATAGAATTCTGATATTGTAAATTATCGAATAAAAGAGTTGAAAGATGTAATTTTTCTATAGGTGTTCTATTTAACAAAATATGATGCCGTTCAAATCACAAAAAGTATCAAGATACACTTATTATCAGTTTGAAATCCTGTCACATAATCAATTTACTTACTTTAGATGCCCCACTACAAAAATTTCAAAGGCGTTGTAGAAAGCTGTGGGGACTATCGTTATGTTATAAGCGGAGAGATATCCGTGATCGGGCCTGACAAAGTTGAAATCACTGAACTTCCTATTGGTGTGTGGACACAAACTTACAAGGAAACTGTACTGGAACCCATGCTACACGGAACTGACAAAACGCCAGCTGTCATTACGTAAATATTACAATCTATTAAAAATTTTCATTTTTTTCTTTTCTTTTTTTAAGTGTTATTTTTATCGCAGGGATTATAAAGAGTACAACACCGATACATCGGTGCACTTTATAGTAATTATGAATCGTGACAAATTAGTCGAGCTAGAAAGGGACGGTCTTCACAAAGCATTTAAACTCCAGACAACGACAACAATAACATCTATGGTAAGATATTCACACACAGCAATATTCCTGATCGAATCATATAACATTGTCCTAAAAATAAAACTGTAACCGTATTATAAAACTACTCATTTTGCAAGAAGTGATACAAATATTGCTTATATTGTTTGTAAGTGAAATAGAAATTTAACAATATTTCTTCTTGCAGTGCGCATTTGATGAAAATCTATGTTTAAACAAATACGACAGCGTAATGCAGATATTGAAAGGATTCTATAAAGTACGTCTAGAGACGTATCATAAGAGGAAAGACTATTTAGAAGGAATTTTGCAAGCAGAAGCAGCCAAACTATCGAATCAAGCGCGGTTTATTCTCGAGAAGTGCGATGGAACTCTAGTGATAGAAAACAAGAAGAAGAAGGACATGATAGCGGAATTAGTTAGACGTAATTACGAATCAGATCCGGTGGCGGCTTGGAAACTGTCGCAGAACAGGGAACAAGCCTTGGTAAGTAAGAGTCTTTGATAAAAGTTTTTTTTTTTTGCTCAGACATTCTCTATATGTTCTTTGTATGTAAAAAATCGGTCACTTACCTAGTATTGATTTATTTTGCTACATCAGGAGGATCAAGTAAGTTAATGTAGAAAAAAACAGTATGTAAAACTTCTAATGTAGGTGTCCTAACTCTAAAGCAGTGATTTTTAAATTCTTTTGATTCGCAGCGCACTATAAGACACATATTTTCGGACATATTTTGTGTATAAAAAAACTAAAAAATAAATTAATATATATTAAACTACACAACTATATATATATATATATATATATATATAATTTAGTAATAAATTTCTATCAGTGCATCTTTTGCGGCACTCAACTTGAAAGTCACTGCTCGAAGATTTCTTGACGAATACAACCATTTTCCAAAATATGTTTGTTTGACACAAAAGCTTAAGACCATAGAACTTTATTAAACATTTAAGCTTTGTTTTATGGATTATGGTTGTTTTTTGTCTAAAGAACTTGTCTGTCGCGTTGAATACATGTGTAATTTTAATTGTGTATATATCAAATAAATAGGAGGAAGCTGCAGACGTGGATGAAGAAAACGCCCCAACCGCGACCGCTATGGAAAAAGAGAATTTTGATTATCTTCTAGGAATGACAATGTGGAGTCTGACAAAGGAAAAGAAGGATGATTTGTTGCGACAACGAGATGAGAAGATGGCAGAGCTAAAGAGACTGCAAGCTCGTTCGCCGATTTCTTTGTGGAAAGAAGATTTGGAAAATTTGTTAAATGAATTAAACCATGTAAGCTATTTTTTTTTCTTAAGAAACGCTTGCTTTATTTTTTTCTTATTGTTATATTATTTCTGTACAGGTGGAGGAAAAAGAACGAAAAGAAGACAGCAAACGAACCGACAAAAAACCACCCTCGAGATTCTATAAAATGGAAGACACTCGTCGTATTCTTCCTGTCATCGATGGTGAACTGAAGAAAAAAATAGAAAAAGCAGATATTGTAACAAAAGATAAGAAAGAAGGCATAAAGAAAACAAAGGTAAAACTATGATTTATCTTATTCACTCTTATTTACGTAATATATATTACCATATAAATTTCTGCATTAGATAAAGAAAGAACCGATCACTCCGGACGAAAAAGATGAATTTGATACGTTAGTCGATTCTAATGCCAAATCCCTAGAACAAAGGCTAGAAAAAAAGATTGGAAAGAAAGGTTGGTATATCTTTTACTTCACTATACTTTACAGCAGGTATTACACATACTCTTATTATACTCTCGACATCATACTCTTTTATAAACAGGACTGAAGCAAACAACGTTGTCATTTAAACCTTTAAAGAAAGGTGCCAAAAAGAAGAATAAAGACTCAGATTCGGAAATTGATGACATCGATTTTGGAAGCATCTCTCCAGTTCCGGCCACACCACGATCGCGTAGAGCTACAGGTATTGTGCACGGTTTATGCACTTCATTCAAAGATAATCAAAATAATGTGTTATATTATTTTTTGTAAACTCGCACTATTTTCGCTAAATCTATTTGAATAACATACAGCCAAGAAGAAATATAACATGAGCAGCGAGAGTTCGGACGATGGCAGTGTTGAAATGTTTAGTCCTTCTTCCGATTCTGAACAAGTGTACGTATAATAATCGCTATGTTATTCTGAATTGTGTTCGTCAATTGTTTAAATATTTACTCATTTATTATATCTCTTCCTTTTAGACTCAAGAAGGAACCTGTGGTATTAAGTGATTCTGATGACAATTTTAAACCAATCAAAAAACCACCCCAACCGACACGTAAGCACATAATACGTATTTAAGTCGTCAGGTGTACTCAATTGCGTATTACGAATGTATTAAACATTTATTTATTTATTTATTTATTTATTTTACAGCGACTTCGGAAGAGCTTTTCGACTCGTTAGTTGGTAATTCCTCTTTGGAAAAGAAACCAATAATTTCCTCGTCCGGGGAAGACTCACCTACAAAGTTTACACCGCCTAAAAAAGGTAAATAAAACATTTATCTACTTATGTGAGTAGAAACTGTTCTACATCATTATCTTCTGCATTACAGCACCCGCTAAGAAAAAGACTGAAAATGGCAAAGGAGTGAAAAGACAATTGAAGAAGAAACCAAAAATATCTGAAGACTCTGATACGGATGACATATTTGCTAGTAAACAAAGTCCAGTAAGTATAACATAGTGTTTAGGTCAATATATTTTGTTTTATACTATGTAAAATAAGTGTTTTTTAATTAATTTACTTTTTACAGACAAAGAAGAAAAAAAAGAAATCAGATTCCGATGAAGATGTAGTTGCAAGTGATTTATCACCACCACATTATCCCCGGAAGACGGGCGGTCGAGTTCGGAAACCCGTATCTTACGCGCTAAAATCCGACGACGACGACTCTGATTGAACGTCGTCATGTCGCACGTGAAAAATAAATATTAGGGATAGTAGAGATTGACTGAATTACTTCAGAATTATTACGGATCTTGAAAGTGAAACTCATGTGGATCGTTTGTAAAGTATAGCACAAATTTACTCGGTGATCTTCAAGATTTTGTTATTGAAGTCAACGAATTAATTAATTAGTAATAATTTTATGTGCAAAACGTTTTTTTCATCCGCTTGAAATTTGGTTGTAAAATTTATTTTAAGAAAAGAAAAGATTATTTGGAAACGTAGTGTGTATGTTTATGTGTGTATGTGTGTGTTTGTGCACTTTTGAATTCTGACGTGTTCTAAAAACCCCTATGCAATCTTTACCTAGATTATTTCTCGGATGTTTATAACTATTGAGAGCGTGTGAAGTTCAGTAAGTTGAATGTGTGTTTCTGCAAAACATATGTGGACGTCTTTGCAAAAAAAAAGAAAGAAACAAAAAGTATCCGCTAACCTATACTATGCATATAAACTTTCTCGTTATATTGTTAAACAACTTTTTTAAGCAAAAAATGTCTCAGCAAGGAGACTGAATAGTATCTTTTGTTGTGATACCAGTGTAATTGCAACTTGTTTAAGTACAGATAGGGTATCGTTTTCTTTCTTTTTTTAGAAAATCAAGAAAGATGTATACAAGAGCAAATTTATTATCAAAAAAAAAACGTTTGATGCCGTCTACGCTAGGCAGATTGTAATTAGCAATGCAAAAGGGTATTCTTTTCAAGATCTCAGATTATCACATAATATGTTGTATCAATTTATATTAATCTCATCGCCGGAATCTCATTTGTACGTCTCATTCTCCGTTAGTGTTCTCGATGTAACTTAGAACAAAAAGAAATAGAAAAAGAGAAAGAGACATGTACGGATATACCGGGAAACAAATGTTTTATAAAAAATGAAAAGAAAGGAAAATATGAAAAAATACACAATTTTTAAATATATTTTTACATACGTCACAATATGGATTTTTTTTTAGATTGTCTAAGACTATATATATATATATATATATATATATATACATATATATATATATATATATATATAATATATATATATATATATATAAATTATACACAATTAAATGTCTATTATACATATATACACGCTCGCGCGCACATACTACACGCAAACAGAATGGGATCTTACTATGCGGCGCTCAATATCAATTAAACAAAACTGTCAAGTGTTACTTTAGGCTTTACACATAAATAATTAATTAAAATATCTTCATGTTTTATTTTGTAGATAGATAGTGAAAAAAAAAAAGAAGTCGTAGACTTTTTAAAAAGCTGAAACGAGAATCATACAGTTCTCTCTGTATAACAAGAACTGAGAAAATCACAATTTAAAATTACAGTCAGAATAAAGATCGAAGTAAAGGCTGGATATGAGTCAGAAGTTAATTAGTTTCTATAATAATTAAATTCTCCCCCTGTCTTTAACTTTTCTTCTTGTCTGTATAATTAACAGTTATATTTCTTATATTAACACAAGATTTGAAAACTAATTAACTTTGACACATATTGATGTGGTCGGTCGATCTCCTGACTATATATTATATACATACATATACATATATATATATATATATATATATATATATAATGTACGTATATACACACATACACATATATACAAACATGTATGTATATATGTATATGCATACACTAATTTTGTGTATCTTTGTTCACTCGTAGGTTAAGAATAAAGAAATTGTGATTGCAATTAACACGATTTTACATTTGTAAGTGAATATCTTGTCACAGAGTTGATTAAGGTAAAAGAGAGTACCAATCTCTGGACACATACTTATATCACTGGACACTTGTATCTCGCTTAGTCTTTAGATAAGAATAAGTAATTCCCGTATAAACTTATATATGTGCATGTGAATATACATGTACATATATAGTTATACATCTACATATAAAGAATTTTATATATATATATATATATATATAACACGTCGATTTATCAACGAAACCTAGTTTATTCTTCCTGACTGCGTGTAAGTTCGAGGAATATTTAGCGGCGTTGATGAGAGTTCATAATTTTTCATGTATAAAATATTTATCGTATAAAGAACCTATATATATAAATCATAGTGTGTTCTTATTGTAAGATTGAAACGGTTTGAGTGTCCACACTTGTGTCTATGTGTATCATAGATTGATACTGTATTATTACCTTATACTAAATTTTCAAAATTGACGAGATCGATTCAAAATAATCACGAGCTCATTTATGTGCGCTTACAAAAATTCTCAATCTAATTGATATTTCGAATTTTTCGAACGATTTTCACTTTTATATAAATTTATTATTGTTCGTCTCAGAAGAAAAAAAGAAAGAAGAGAAACGAAAAGCAGCGGGGATAATATACAATGTGAAATGTATAAGTTATGTTTAATTAATAAGTTTACTAACTTTAAATTATACACAAATACGTAAATTTATTGCTATAACGTTTCATACATCATCCTCGACGCACTTTTTCCTTGGTTTTCTTTTATTGTAAGGAAGATCGTAAACTATAGCGAGAGACACGCAGAGATTGCAAAAAAAAAACAATTGTTTAAAATTGTGATATTTCTTGATAAATCGTCTTAATAAAAAAATGTTTTTCTATATTTAAATTTTTTTCGTTGAGTAGAAAAAGCTCGCTTGTGTAGATTAATAAATTCATTTTATGACTTATCTTTATGTTTTTCTTACATGCATATGTTAGTTTATCAGTTTTCTGTGAAATTGATAGAGAAAAGATATGTGCAAATATAAAAATTTTTTAAAAGTTGTGTAAATATTGTTCTATGTTCAGGTAGTTGTCACCAAAAAAAGATTAATGATATAAATAATAAGCATAGTTTTGACGATCACTTTTTTAAGTTTCAACAATCAAGAGATAATTATATATTCAATTTCAACTTTTCATGAAAATAATGCAAGATATTAAATTATTATATTAAATTAATTCTTCATTTATTGAAGTGTAATTAGTATTTATCTCTCTGAATCAACAAAAATATTTTTAAATTCTGTTAGTCATCATGAGTGTTAAGTAAAAACTAACTACGACTTACGTTTAGATGCTTTGGAATTATTCAGCTTCATAAAAGAGGTCGTCCAATAGACACGAGAGACACATGGTGTAAGACAATGTCTAATGAAAAGAAAACAAGCTCCATCTTTGCAACTGCGTGTCTTCTCATAAAAAATAGGATATAGGATGCGGGAACGGTTGGCATGTTTTGTCAAGATTGAAGCGACGGATCTAAGTAGTAGACTCTGTGTTCAGACTTGTAATGTATTCTCCTCTCTCACCACACTTTTGCCAATCACATTGATGGTATTGAGTCGTTGTCAATACCCGGTGCCCAATGTTGTATCAATTGATGCAACACTTTGTAACAACACACACACTCACTCGTTCAGTCTCTCTTTTTCTCTCGTTCGTTCTTAATGCATACTCTTTACTTTTCTTTCTCTCTCTCTCTCTCTCTCATTTTCTTTTACTCCCAGAAGCTGCGGCTCGTCGACGGACGCGACTATAATACAAAGCAAGGGCACTTGATAAAATAACTTAGTCTTCTATTTCAATAATTATCTATATATAACGTACATATATATAAAACAAATTACGAGTAAAGAAATAATGATTGGGTCGGTATAGCGTTTTTTTTTTCTTTCACGGCTCTTATATTAGAAATTTGTTCTTTCTATTTTTATATCTTTTTGTTTTCATTTTATCGTCTGATTAACGCGTCTAGTCGTTTGCACAAAACTTGTTTTATACACACATTTTGAATCTGCTTTTCTTGTATTTCTTTCCCTCTTTCTTTCTTTAGAGAAAAAGGGAGAGAAAAGAAAGGAGAGGAGAGAGAAGAAAAGAGGAAGAGTGAAGGAGGAAAAATGTAACGTGTAGTGCGCGTTTTGTTTTAGAACGAATTTTTTCAGTGTCTTAACAAAGAATATATACAATGTGTGTGTAAAAATGGATTTTACAAGTATAAAAAATGATGGTGAGAACTAGAGGACTTCAATATTTTTCTTCTTCAATTTGGGGAGAACGTCATGACTTTATCTATCTCTCTCTCTTTCTCTCTCTCCCTTTCTCTCTCTCTCTCTCACTCTTTCTCTCTACACAACACTCACTTCGCTCTCTATTAGACTATCGTTCCGATATTATAAAGTCCATTCTCCTCTTAGAATAGGAACAACCAACCAATTTCCTTTGTATACTCATATACGTGTGTGGACGTGAATGCGCGTGTATATTGATCGTTATTCGAGTCATGATACAAGTAATAATTGTTAATATTCGAATAAAGTAACATGATGCGCGGGCTGAGCATTCACGGAATGCCAGAAACCGGCGCTGGAGGTCATGCGAGGATAGAGCCACCACAGTTGTCTTCCTACTGTCAATGCTTATCATCGTTCTTTTTACACCATATATATATATATATATATTATGTCGAATTTTTATCAGTTTATATGTATTTATATTTATATATATAGTATAAATATATACACACTCACACACTAATTTTAACAATCCTCTAGCGTCCGTTCACGCATACTAAAACGCCAGGAGAGAGGAACGTCGTTTTTAGGAAAGCGATTGTTCCGATTGCTTTTGTGAATTTCTTCCTTTTTTTCCTCCTACTCTCTTCGTTGCTCTTTTTCTTTCATCAAGTTGCTTTTGTTACCACCGGAAGAATTCTCGTCATTATTTGTTTTATTACTTGCCGCTTTCTCTTTCTCTCTCTCTCTTTCCTCTTTCTCTCACGCACGCGCGCACACACACATACACGCACAAACACGCATGCTCTATTTCCCCCCTCCCCCTTAATCTAGGCGTCACTTTTATCTTGTAATGACTTATCACATGTTTAACTTCTCGTTCGCACGCTCGTTCGTTCTCTCTCGCTCTCGTTTCTTTTAAACGCTATTATCAAGTTAGCGCACTGTTTGATACAAGGAACGATAATACAATTGAATATTTACGAACACAACATTGTTTTTTTTGTCATGCTGAATAATGTGGCATGGCTTGTAGAAAGACGCAAGCTTCTGGACTTGCGGATGACCAGTCTCGCATCTCTCTTGCAATGTCCTTATGTAATCGATCCTGTAAGTATAGTTGTGACGGTGTGGTAATGGCGGTGGTAAATTGTGTGGTAATAATTGTGGTGGTGGTGGTGGTGGATGGTGATGACGGTGATAATAACCAGTTTTTTTAGTATTTACAATTGGTTATAGCAATCGTTATTTTCCTAAGATGAGATGATGTGCACAGTCCGAGCGCTCAAGATTTGGCATGTATTGGTACATATCAAGGATATTAGTCTTTCCTTAGGTCTTCCTCTCCACTACGAACTGCTCGACGCGTTCATACCACTGAACATGCCGATGTTAAACGAGCTTTGCTGCTGCTGTTGAATTTGTTGTTGCTGCTGCTGCTGTTGGCTGTTTGCTTGTCGGCCATGTTTTGGCACTGGGGGTTGCAGGTATTCGTGTCTAGCTAGTGTTAATACGTCTATACGCTCTTCTTTTCTATATGCTAGGCAACTTCTTATGAAACTCTGTAACATAATTATCATGTTAAAGAAAGATGACTTTTATTTTTAAGCGATGTATGTATAGTACTGGCAACATTGTACCTTTGCTTCGTTGCTAACAGTCGGTTTATTCGCGAATTGAACTTCCGTGGCTTTCAGTATCGTGTTCTCTTCCAAAATAGTGGCCTGCGATTGGTTATGACCAAAAGGCTACAAAAAATATATACATATACATTTGTAACACATTTTTATTATATTTACAATAAGAAATTTTATAAGCGCGATATTGCGACAAATACCTTTTTACCATATAGGCATTGATAAAATATAACTCCTACGCTCCAAACATCGACTTTGGATGATATTTTAGGAGGATTTTTACCGATAACGAAACACTCAGGGGGTAGATACCTGTAGTAAATGATTAATCATTAATTCTAATAACAATTACTGACTTATAACTTTGTAAAAATATTAAAAGATAAACAATAGAGGCACACTCACCAATAAGTACCAGCTCCTTGAGACGTTAGATCCATTCCGTGATCTGGATTATAATTCTCCTCATCCATAACTTTACTTAAACCAAAATCCGTGATTTTTATTTCACCACACACATTGCCTTCCGTTAATAAAATGTTACCTGAAGGAAAAAGAAAAAGTAACTTTACAGTTTTGTTTATCACTTTTGTTTTCGTAATTAAGATTTTTTTATCAAAACAATTTTGATCAGAAAAATGATTAACAATTAGTAAAAAGAATTGTATTTTATTACCTGGTTTTAAATCATAATGTATGACTGGGGGTTTTATTTCATTGAGGTACTTTAAAGCCGATACAACTTGCATAACAATAGATCTTGCTTCCCTCTCGGGTATAGTCTTATGCTAGAATGATAAATTTACAAAACAAATGTAAGATAATGTAACCACATATCGTTCAACATACGTCAGCAAGAAGTTTTATAAAATTATACGAGACATTTACCTGCTTCAAGTAAAAATCTAAATCATGGCCATCACAATATTCCAGAACGGTACAAAAGGAATTGGCATCAATTTCAAATACATCGTACAACTTAACAACTCGGGGATGATCCAACGCTTTATGTATATTATATTCTCGCAACGCATGTCTATTGCAACAGAAAAAAATAATTGCATATTAAATTCCATACAAACGTTTTTTTTCTTTTAAGCAAAAATGGTTCTTAAAGCATTTTAACATTATTTATCTAATGATAATATTGCAAGTTTTAAGCATTGTGATATAAAAACTTACTTTATATAATTAGCCTTTTTATCCTCTTTCCAGTCTTTATTTAATTGATGCACCTTGCAAGCTACGTATCGTTGCTCCTTTAAGTCAAATGCCTACAAGAAAAGACACGACAAAAGTAAGATTAAAAGAAAACAATAAAAATTTATTTTATTCTCATTACAGTCATATTAAATTGTGACGTTAAAAGTAAGAAAGAGTAAAATATATGAAAGAGTAAAATATATCAAAAATTAAAATAAAAGAGTAGAGAGATACACAAGCACTTTTACTTGATATTGATATAAAATATTACCTTATGCACTTCGCTGAAACCGCCTTTTCCTAGTAACATTAATAGGAGATAACGTTCGTTCAAAACAGGATGAGAGTTAAATCTCGATTGGTCCTCGTTGTGAATACGCTTTAACTCCCTGATGTGTAAATTACGTTCTCTTTCGAGTTTCTCCATTTCTACTTGCAGATCCGCATCCTCTTTTTTCAACGCACTTTGCCTTAACTAAAAATTATACACAGATATATAGTTAAACTCTAAGAATAATGAAAATGTAGATATTTTAAGAAAATGATATATAAAGTACGTGTAACATTACCTTGAGTATTTCATCAGCTTCATAATACTCCTGCCACGTGTATGAACCAGGTACCGCATCCGGCTTCAAAAACGTCGCTTCAGTGCCGTTATGCAAAGAGGGTTGTGGTTGACTACGTTTTCTGCCAGTCTCGCTATTTGACGGCCTCTTCTTCAGCAGCAGCTTCTTCTGTTTGTCGATTTCTTCTCGTTCAGTCGCTATCTGCTCCTGCCGTCGAGCAAGTTCTTGAAATGCGTAACCGTCGGTCCAGTTCTCTTGAAAGGTCGCGCCTACCCTTTGCGTCACGAACTGACCCAACCTCAGTCTATTTTGCATACACTTTTGTCTAGCCTCCTTTTTTTCTATGTTTGATTTTTCTTTTAATAACTTCTTTACAACGTCTATACACTTATTTATATGTGATTTGTGCTGCTCAATCACTTTCTGTTGATTCGCCATTTGATGTCTGAGTTCATCTGTTGTCTGCAACAGAAGTTGAAAAAAATAAAACCATTACTTTGAATTAATTGCCCCAGTATGTTGTTAATATATACAACTGTAGTTTGACTGTATAATATGCTTTTTTAGATTACATATTTGATAAAACATAGTGAAAATTGTTGCTTAAAATATGATAGACCGTTTTGTGCTTCACAAAGTGATTATAAAAACTAATCTTTACTTACCCTATTTAATTCATCAATTTTGTTATTACGTAGTTCTAAGTCTGACGAAGCTTGTGTTTCAAACTCTTGTATCCTCTGGCAAGTAAGTTCTGTCTGGAATGCAATTTGTATAATTTTACGATAAATGGAACATGATGTTACCGTAACATCTGATACATTTGTCAGCATTGCTCATAAATACTGGATACCTTGCTACACGTACAAAAGCATATATATACGTATATGTAATATATATAAATTTTATATATATACACACATACGTATATACATGAAACAATTTAACATAACTGTCAAAAATTTGTCTGAAATGTTATGAACACTATAAATAATACATATGTATAGTGTTCATACTCAGCAAAGATAACTTTGTTAATTATCTGTTGAATTACATAACATTCTATTATTCCCATATTCGTTCTACATATGACATATGACTTTCTGTTTATCAAAAACAAATTAGGGAGCAAAACTTAAGCAACGTGAGCAAACGCTGAGATGAAACTGAGGGTCACACAGGCAGCAAGGAAAACACCAAATGTATGCATATGTAAATAATGCTTATATAAACGTCAATATATATAGCAGATTCCGTCAACAGCACGTGATTTGAAACATGTCGTTTCTAAGAAAAAACAACGTAATCGGCCGTAAAATTTGACTGCTCATAGAAAACAAAAGTGAGATAAAATAGTAAAGTGGCTGACAAAATGCCTGATAAATGGAAAAAATCACATGCTGCTTTTACTGGAAAGTCTACTATAACAAAATTGCTAGTGGATTTTATTTCGCGAAACAGTATATTGGACTCATTAGAACTCAAATGCAATATTCAATGAATCCTACAAAAAAAAATGTGCATATGCCAAAGTAATAAAATATGCGCCTTCAACGTTCGCTCATATTAAGCGACCAGTAGTTAGAATTTATCACTTTTGAAGGCACTCATTGAATTCTCAAAAATTTCATTACAAGATAGCCTGTATTTGTGTAATAACAAATGTATACAGAGCTACAGTTCGGTACAAAATTAGCTCATTTTACTGCAAACATTTGACAAGAAATCCCCATCACACAAGTGGCAGAATTGTGGAGAATTTTGATTCTAATATATCTTATATATATAAACTGCGCATCAAAAACTATCAAACTATAGTTAAAATATACAATTTTAAAGTAAGAAAATAAAGTAGAAAATTATCTCTTTAAATATCTGAGTATACATTCATATAATTGGAATCTACATTTTATCTAGAATCTTGAAATATTTTAAATACCGATTGAAAGTTGAATTATCTCTCTAACGATGATAATATAAATCTTTTCGTTGTTATTTATATAATATTCTTTCGTGATCTTTATCAAGTTTATCTTCATAAAATAATCATTAGAATGCCACTTTTTAAACAAGCAACTGTTTTATTTTTAAGTGCATTTTAATAACGAGACTCTTTAATTTTAAGCTGAATGAATGATAAAAAACAAATTTTATACTTTATCACATATGATGGACTTTTTGAAAAGTTTTGATAATGTTTAAACTTACATATTCTTGCCACAACAATCGAGTTGGGGCAGAGACACTAATTCGAAACTGGGTCGTTTCTTATAAAATGCTTGCAAATATTATCGAACTTTGCTTACATTATGGGTGTTAGTCTTCGCTTGCCTGACCTGGCTTGTCCTATTGAGGTTGGTAGGCCTTACCTGGACCTGCTTGCTGACCATTGAGCCCGCAGGTTGTGTTGAGGTTGGTGGTGGAGGCGGTGGAGGTTGAGGATGAGGTCTCGGTGGTTGCATCAAGGAAGAAAATTCCGCCACTGAAGAATTAGGTGTCGTTACTTGTGGAAGTAACTGTTGAGAAGTAACTGGCGATGGTGGAAACTGTTGGCAAAAAAAAGAAAGAAAAATGCATATTTATACATAAAAATCAAGAAATTGACGTTGTCAATATTCTAATCAACGTTTGTTTTAGATCTTACCATGGGATAACCTTGCTGAGGAGAAGGACTCTTGGCTCCACCATGCCGTATAGGACTGTTGGCCAAATGGTGCTTGGGAAAATACTCATTGATTTTCTTATTATCGAGAGCAGAAACCGATCTAGCACCTTTACTTGCCACAGATCCACCTGGGGCACCCCCGCCTCCATCATCCTTACGCTTTCTCTTTCTTTCAGAAGTAGTTCTTGGTACCTTTTCTGGAGTGTTTGCATCCACCTCCTTATCACTATGTGATGAGCCTATATAAATTACAGTCTTATTAGAAATATTATAATCATAATACATATATATATATAAAATATATAAAAAATTTTATCAATTATAACAAAATACTCAGTAATGGAATAGAAAATTTTTCAGATATACTGTACTTGATTTTCAAGACAAATAAGTTACGTAAAACATAAGGGCCTTGTGTAAAGAGAATTCAATTATTTCTAGCAACAAAATTTTAACTTACCAGTGCTCATGTTCGAGTCTTGACTATAAACTGTCTGACCAGAGTTTACGGTTGTTTGGGGTGCCATCTGAATTTGTGACCCAGCGGACATCTGAAAAGAATAAGGGACATAAAATATAACGAGAACGAATCGCAGCAGAAATGGTTAAATAAAAGACGAAAACGTTTAACGAACCAGCGTTGGACTATAACAACGAAGAACGTTTGTACGATGTGACTGTTATCGAAAGTATTACGGTACGTCGCCGCCACATAGTAAAGACCCAGTCGAAACGTAGAAGCGCACAGGACCGAACTCGAACAACAGCAATGACAACGACGAGAATGAGTACGAGACTGACGAATACGGGAGGCAAGGCGAGAGAAGCGAGTCGATGATTATCGTTTCTCGGCGATGCCGAAAGAGGTTACACTACACGAACGGCGAAACCCGGTACACGACGCTACGGCTTGAGAAAATCGCGTCTTATTAAAAAAGATACGAGATTTACACTTTAGAGAGAACAAACTTGGTAGAGGATAGAGTGAGACTTATGGAGCGGAGAAGAGGGAAGGGGTGAGAGGCATCGGACGGTATGGTGGGGCGAGGAAAGAGAAACAGAGTACGGAGAGAAGAGAGAATGGAAGCGAGTAAAAGAGCAATGGAGACAAGGAAACGTGTGCGCGTAGAGATAAAAAGAAAAGGGGAACCACGGGAGACGGGGATTGACACCTTCCAGGACGACCTATAGTAAAGTTCCATAGTAATCGCCGTTCGAAGTTACAGTGACAGTATGTTAACCGCGACCGAAATTTCGCACACGGAAATTTCCTGTCGCAGAGTGACAGCGGTGGCGTGTACAAGGAAAATATTCGATTTACGTTTAGAGCTAGAGGAATCACGACAAAATGGAGGACCTTAGAGTGGCGGGAGGGCGGGAGGGAGCGGAAGGGCGACGAAGATTCTAAGGGGCAACGAGAACGCGGGGGAGGGGGAAGGCGAACGGTGACGGGACTGCGGGGGGAAGGTTACGTTGGTTAGGATTAAGTTAGGTCAGGTTAGGTTAGGTTAGGATTAAGTTAGGTTAGGGTTAGGTTAGGACGACGGACGAGGGGGTAGAAGGTAAGAAACACGATTCGAGAAGTGTATGGGGGATTAAACTACGGGTGCGTACCGCGAGGGGGCAGGGTGGTTTTACTCACTACAGTCGCGCCTCTGAACTTCTCCGCGCCCTGAGACCGGCCTCGCGCTTTAACTAACTTTGATGTCGCGCATATTTTCGCACGCGGCGACCGCCGCGGCCGCGGTCACTGACGAGGAGAGTCATCAAGCGGGGGCGCGCGCGTGCTGCTTCTTCGATTAACAGCATCGATAAGCGAGCAAAGAGCGACGACATGCTAAGTCATATTTGGCCGGCGCGCGCGAATGTGACGTTTTGCGGTTGCCAAGTGTCACGCGCAGCAATAAATTACGCACCTATGGCACGCGTGTCTTTTACTGTCACTTACTCGCCCTAAGTTTTCTTGCGTACACGCGCTTACGTGCTATACTCGCGTATCTCTATCTTTAGGCTAATACGAGCGCATTCTATCATAGCCGCGAGCAAATCGGTCTTGTTAGCGATCGTCGCCGCGAAATCTAGGAGAGAGAGCACAGCGACGGAAAGTGAACGCTATATCCTGGGAGAAAGTTAAATGCGTGCAAATCCAGTATATCTGGATGGATATTACCGCAAAGTAATGGGTTTTTAGTTTTTGTATTTGGTCGTAAGAATTGTCGTTACACTTTGAGAAGATCTTTCGTTGGGGATCATTTCACTTTGGATCCACCACTGGACAAGCATTGAAAATACACATGCAGAAAGCAGCAACGAGCAGCATCTCTTCAACGTAGTTAGTATTGTCAAAAAGTTAGTCTATAATCTCAGATATAATTGTTCAGATTTCATCGCGCCCTAATTTTGCTTTGCAATTTCTGCTTATTCTCTTTGTTGTGACACTATATGAAATGTATTTATAATATATATCTCGGTGCGCGTAAGATCGAATAAAAGAAAGCTTTTTAAAAATCAAGGTTTTTTTGCCGAGTTAGAAAAGAAAGGATACCGCGGCTGCCACTTTACTCATTAAGAATTAGTAATTAATTTTCTTGCAGTGTAACGATTTCATGTGGAAACCACAAAGCGTAAACGTCTAACAACTCTGATATATTACCTTATTTTTATAATTTTATGAATCTTTTAGTTGTGATAAGAATATAATTATATATGTATATAAACTCTTTGAGATAAAAATAATTTTCCGAAATAAATAAACTAATATTGTTTACTTTCGAAACTTACCTAGACTATAACAGAAAATGAAATCTTTTAATCTTTTTCCAGTCAATAACACTTTCGATCGCCATAAAAATTGATATCCCGAATGAATTTGTGTGACATAGAGATATAAAATAAAAAAGAAACGATACGTCTTACGTAGTCAAAGTCCGACGTATCGGAAATCGATGTCTAAAATAAATTCTCGGAAAATGTGTATTAATGACTTAATAAATTATTAATGAATTTTTACATTTTTAGATTAGACGCACATATCAACGCTTCGGAGTAATATTCGACGATTTTACAGATATTTTATTCTTTTTAATATTTAATAAAATGCAAATAATTACTTGAAAACAATAAGACACGCGAGTGAGTTTTTAATATTAAATTAATAAAGAATTATACACAGAGATTGAATGTTTAATCGAAACACACATAGCGATGAAACATGGAGACATGACCGTCTCTGAGATTTTTGAAAACATCTATCTACGATGAAAAGAAATAAAAAACTAAAATATTCAATCTTTGAACTACGTAAAGTAGAAAGTAATTCTCAAAACAGAAGATATTTTATCATTGAATCTCTCTATTTTCTAATCTTATACTTAATTGTTTCTAGCCGTAATTCGCGCCATTCCGCAAATTCTCCGGTCACGTGAGCGATAGCACGTTACGCCGCTGAACCGCGACTATGCGGCAACGAGATACTCGTCTCGCGGATTCCTCGCGCATCGCGCACGAACAAATCCACCACAGGAGAGGACAGCAAACTTCCTTATCGATGGATCAGTGACCGTAGCCCGGAACTGGGCTAGAGGGCCGGCAAGGAAAGAGATGGAGAGAGTCTCTTCGCTGTCGGAGCGATCTACCGTCAAGAGACGAATGACACTGTACATGTATGAACGCGACAGGCAGATATGCGTGTGCGCGCGCGCGTTTGTATGTGTGTATACATGTGTGTACGCATATATGGAGCGATTCGAGCACGCAGAAGCAAACTGACGTACGTACGTATATACAAACCCAGTAAATCGGGACATGCAGACTTTACTGTGCACGTCTGTAACCCTGGCGACCTGGCCCTGGCGTGGCCATAACCGCGAGGTTGGCCTGTTCACGAGTAAACCGTGTTCGAATACGCGGATCGAATCACGACGTCGTAGCTCGTTGCACATCTACGAGGAGAGGAGCTCTTTTTCTCTTTCTCTCCTCCCCACTTTTCTCTCTATCTCTGCTCGTTTTTCTCTCTCTCGCGCCTTGCCGCACGAGATCCGTTCACTCCGTTTCCTCCTGGATACGCTCGTGAATGTTGGCGTGCGGCTGGCGCGCCGGGTAAACAGCAGAGATGGTAGCATCAGCGACAGCACAGGCAACGGCAGCAGCACCGGGTGGCGTCAATGAGCACAGCAAACGGCATCACGCGTACGCTCTCCTCCTCGCTCAGTGTGTTACGAGAACGCGAGCCAAAAACCCGGCGCGTGGACTCGCCTAATCGAAACGGAACTGGAACTGTCCGACCACCGTGCCGCCGCCGCCACCACCGCCGCCGTCGCTGCCGCCGCCGCCACCGCTCTCGCATACTACCTAGCCGCGAGGTTTCTCTCTGTCTATCTCTCTCTCTGCCTGTGTTCTCTCGTCCCTCCGTCGTCCCTCTTTCTCCTCGCCCCTCACACGCCGTGTGTGTATGTGTGTGTGTATATATGTCTCTCTCTTTCTCTCTCTCTCGTTCCTCTCTATGTACGGCAAATGAGCAACGCGCGAGATTCCGAGATGCGGCAAAAGGTGCAACCTCCCTCCCCATTTCTCTCTGCGCTGCCGCTACCGCCCCGCATTATAGAACAGAGAAAGAGGGGGAGAAAGAGGGACACTTTGGTAGAGTGTACAAGCGCGAGCGGGAGAGGAAGAGAGAGATAGCAGCGAGAGAAAGAGGAGGTGGGAGGAGGGGGAGGTAGACTTGGCGAGCTTGGATAGAGGAGAGGAATGGACGGTAGGATAAGATAGAAAGAGAACCGGCGGCGTGACTGACAGAGACAGGATCTACGAAGGGAAAGAAGAGAAGGGACGATGGTGGTGCACGAGCAGCAGAGCGACGGGAGTGCGGGGGTTCGAAAGAGAGGATGGAATATATACGATGGAACAAGAGGGAGGAGAGAGGCATATGAGACATTCCTTCAGTGAACGGGTCGGCCGAGTGTGAGTGCAAGCGAGCCGGTAAAATCGATGTGGCGAAGTGTGGTTGTGCCGCTACAGCGTGCGAAGGGTGCTCTGCTCTGTGTATCTCCTCTCCTCCCCCACCCCCTTTTGCCCGCCTTTCTCCACTCAGCCCCCGAGATACGTTTCCCGTGTGTGATCCGCGGTTCCGCCTTGCGGCGTTACTTTGCGCTCCGATGTTGTGTGATCTCGGACTAGAGAAAATCAGACATGTGAACGACATTCGTTTTTACACAGTTGCGTCGATGTATGATATCACACGAAAAGATTTTCTGCCGCACGAGAGACCTTTACCTAACACAATGATACAACTTGCTGTTATAGTCGGGAAAACCTAATTATAGTGTCCAAAGCTACGATCGGCGTCCTTCTATTGATTTTCTCTCATAGATGAGAAAACGTTTAGAGTACAGCAA
Source organism: Pseudomyrmex cubaensis (assembly GCA_014825685.1). NCBI lineage: Eukaryota > Metazoa > Arthropoda > Insecta > Hymenoptera > Formicidae > Pseudomyrmex > Pseudomyrmex cubaensis. Next base: position 100,314 of record QVOA01011326.1, on the reverse strand, counting down.
ACAATAGTAAAAAAAAAACCTTCATAAAAGATAATAGCACTAAAAAACAGACTCATAAATATACATAAATCTGCGTAAGTAAATTTTTAGAATCTAACATACAGATAAGCTTTGACCGGATTATACAAAAAGCAATCTTTATATTGAGAACGGTGAGAACTACGGCAGTATTAGATGAAAAAACCACCGAGTCTCGAAGAAGTAAACAACGCTCGAGACTTGAATGTCGCAGTGTGGAAGAAATGAATTCGCTGACTTCTAGCGATCAAAATCACTGCCTATAATAAAAGGTCAGTACTGTAGTTTGAATGAGAGAGTTGAACTTTCATAAAGATCACATTTTTAAATTTGTTTATCGGTTAAATATACAAAGCAATGCTCAATTAAAAAAAAAACTAAAAAAAAAAGTAAATATGGATTTAATTAAAAGTACGTAGTTAAACATACGTGTTAAACATACGTAGATAATCTATTTACTGAGTACTTTAAAAAGTATTTACTGATTAATTTAAAAAGGTTTTGCTTCTTTTATTGAATATCTGGCTTTGAAACATGCTATTGAACATTTTTTTCTTTGAACGCATATAACGCACTCCCCAAGCCATTACATGCGAATTGAAAAAATCCCGAAATCGCACTTGCACTCGCAACACGCTTCTTTTAAATAGCAGGTACCTTGGCGACGATACCGTTTGTTACGTCTCTGCGAGATATGTTGACGACGCGTGCTTCGGTCTGTGCGATGGCGTATTAGCAAGAGAGACGTAAAGGCCGACCGCTGGAGGGGCGCAGCACGGAGGGAGATAATGGGCGAAGAGAGGGGGAAAGTATACAAGAGAACGAAACAGCGGAACGGACGAACATAACAGGTCGAGCGACCGAGCGAGCATGAGCTGTGTGTACAACGACGTATAGTGTTTTCAACGAGATTCTCGTGAATACAAAACCATTTTTCGAAAGTATCTCGAGACACACGTGAAAACTGCTACAATGTGAAACATGTTGGTGCTAAAACAAAATCGTCACGAACGCAACTATATTTTACATTTCGCGTGCGTATTTTTTGCGTAACAGCAAAAATACGATTTGTGAACGAAGTGCTGCTTGAAATAAGGAAGAAATCATAATGAAGGTTTGGAAAATGTGGCTATTGATATAATTAGATTTAATATTAAACTGCAACGGTGTTATATATACGAAGAAAACAAACCTAAAATCGTGATCAGGAAGCGCAAATCGAAAGAAGAGTTTGGTTATAGCGATACTAGTTGTACCGGTTTTTGTAACTGGTTATTTGTATCTGATAATAATTGTGCGTTCTTACAATAAGTGTGTTACGTTAGTGAGCAAATTTTTCTGACAATGTGCGTAACAATATCCCCTTATGTTCTGTATCGCGTAGCTGATCGGTAATGCGATAGATGCTTGATTAAAATCGACGTCGCTCATTCAGGCTAATGATCATTTTACGTCATGTGGTGTTGCAAAAACTTGGAAAATCATCGTGTTTACGATTTTAACGTTACGGTCATGGTACATACGAGTGTCGCAACGCAACGACATTCATTGTTTCACAGTGCTACGATGTTCTATGCAGGACATGTAACACAGCAATTAACAAAACGACACAAGAAATCTAACTTTGAAAACAACAGTGATTCCGATTAGAATCTCTCTTTAAACTGTCCACGCGGTTTTTATCAGTGTGTATTTCAAGAAAAAGTTGAATTTTTTTAATATATAAAAAAAATATATATATTAAAGCATTATTCACTTATTTCTTTTTCACCAACTTGATCTCCCACAATATATCGATCTCACCTTGTGAATAACCTATAGATCAACAGAGACGAAGTGCAATTCAGTACCGACGAGGTATCAACCGTGCGGCGGGCAAGTTGGTGAAGTTGCGGCAAAACAGGTCGCCATTGCACACGCGAAGCCAGTAGGGGTTTTCAACAACGCAGTTGCGAGAAACGATTGAGAGTGGCACAGGGAGTTCCTCCTCCCGACTCCCTTCTTACCTCGCTTCCACCATTATTGATACGAGATGGGACCGAAGGGCAACGTCGCGGTGTTTCGGAAACCGTGACAACGTCGCGACGACGCGGTGGCGAGTTTCTCTCTTCCTTTTCGGAACTCCACGCCTCTGAAGCCGGAAAGCCCTTCCTTCTACCCCTTCAAGCATGAATTCCATGGAAAACGAGCGCGATCATTTCCGTACGATGGCGTTCACATCGGTGAGTTGAAGGCGAATGCCGGATACGATATTTCGCGAGTTTTCATATAATCCGTGTGTACATTTTTACTTTTTTTTTTAATCAATATATCGTTGTAATATAAATATTTAAAAGGGTCTACGGTCGATTTTTCCGTTTAGACATTTTTGCAATTTTTCTATCAAGTATAATTAAAATTTTCGTTTCTCTATTAATTATAATTGAAGTTTTTATACAATTACAATAGTACGCTTTTTAAACATTTACAGTATGTATCATAATTGTGTTTATAGTACATCGTGCAACGCGACTCGTCTATGTGATATAAACAGAAAGTCATATAAGAAAAACCTCGAAGTTTATTAAACAGCAATAAAAAATAGATTGCGATAAAATGAAGTATATGTACGTTCAAGTTATACTCTTAACAACGCATAGCTCATTAGTATAGCCTCTTACGTAATGCGACAATGCAGTCATTGCGGATTAAAAAAACAATCCTGTTTTCTTTCTCGCAAATGTATAATATGATATTCAACACGCGAGTGAAAATAACATGTGAACTGCTGAACAAACTGTTTGAAAATATAAATCAGCTATATAGTGTGTCAAAGAGAAGATAACAAAAATTATGTCAAAAAAATAGAAGTGTTGAAGGAGGTCGAGCTGCTGTGTGGCACATGTCAGTGTCGAGTAATTCTCGACGTGACATGTCGACAAAAGCTATTGCTGCTTTGTTTTCTACTTAAACGCGTAAATGCCCATTCACACAGAGATAAAGACATATTTCAGATATCTTTATCTTCGGAGCGGTCGGAAAAATCGATGGTGAAATATCAGTGAAATATCTTTTACGTAAAGAAAACGCGTTTCGAAGTTCGCTCTCGATAAAAGAAACAACCGTGGCGTCTCGCGAGCGTAGCCTCCTAGACCTTGCAATGCCGCTGTTCGTAGAAAACACCGGTTGGTGTGGCGGCGACGGTGGTGGCGACAAGAGGCACGGCTGTCTGACGTGATGGCAACACAGCGTCCCACAACTCCGGCGGTATCACGCGCGCGGATTCTCCCCTCCCCGCGCGCCGCAACTCCCCACCAACGAACCCCAATAGGTCGCACACTCATTAGCCCAGTCGCGCGCGACTTCCCCTTCCCGTCCCTCCCGCTTTCCACGGTCTGCACGTCGCCGAGCGATCAGCTGGTCGGCCACGCGGCGTTGCCTCGTTGTCTTGGCTTGCGCCATGCGCGCCGCCAGCCACGCGGTTTCTGTATACGTTGCTTCAACGAGAGCCGGCAGCGGAGAAGTGTGTGTGTATGCGCGCGCGCGCGTGCAGTAAACCTCACGAGAGGTTAGGTGCAGCCCGGCGCCCCGTGTAAACGGCGCGGCGGCTGACACGGTGCAAGGACGCGTTCGCGGCCAGATTAAGCCGCGTTCACACGGCGCAGCCTCATTATCTCGCAATTAGACGAAACAAAAATAACGCTATTTTATTTACTTTACTAACTAATCATAAACGTATATGTCTCGCTAATTTTATTTTCAATATTTTTAATACTCTAATAGCAATAATTTTTATGTGTTTACGACAAATCTTTAACAAATGCAGTAAAGAAATCTACAAAAATTCAAAGTTATTTTTACTGATCGACGCTAAATTGATAATCTAGTGAAATTGAATCTAGCTAGTATGAACAGTTAATGTTATAAAAATACTTATTGTGAAAATTAGGACAGTCGCGCAGACTAGATGGTAGGTCAACGACACAACGGTGATAGTTTCTATTTGCGCTGGAGAACTAGAAGAAACGTTTACGTGAAAATATCGATCGGAAAAATGAGAAAGACGATAACTCGATCCAGATAAAATGTCAATGACCTTGAACGTCAATTTATCGATCTCATAAAAGTGTTCTATTTCTGTTGGCGTTTCCCCGTTTGCCTTACTCTTTTCTCTTAGAATATAATTTTTTTTTTTTTTTGTAATACTTCGAACGTTTAAACGATTCACAATGGCGCAATTCTTGCATTCTTGGCACGCCAACATGGCGTTCGGCCTACTGAGCTGCAATTGACAATTACAAGATTTCGTTCCTGTGATCAAATAATCTTAACGTATCACAGCTAGAATTTTGGTTCCATGTAACAATTTCCGAAAAACGCGAGAGAGAAGAAAAGAGAATTATATTTCATAACTTAAAATCAAGTTTTTCACTGTACACCTTTTTGAATCGTCACCTGCAAGATTTTTAAGTCGATATACGGGAATAGTTTTGTATGATAAAGTACCGTTGCAACAAAATATGACGTGTGTTTCGAATATAATCGTTGCCGTCGGTGCCGATGTATAACCGCGAGAAAAGGGTCATGCGCGAAAGGATTACAGAGTCGTCACTTTCTCCAAGATAAGAATTACCAACCTACACGCGGAGCAAGAGGAACACAAAAAATTGATCTTTGCTATCGACAATATAATTTCTGCTTAACACGTTAACTGCGGCCGTTTTACGCTTGTTCCCGGAATATTCCGTGACCCGCAATTAAAGTGTTAAGACAACAACCGAGATTCTATCGAGAGCAGCATAGCGAGCCGAGCAATACGAAGGTTGCCGATCCTGTGCGACGAACTTCGTCGATGATCGCCGACAACGGTTGGCATTAGAGGATGTGCGATGATGAGCACCGCTCATTGTGAAAGTTACGACATAACCGCGACTATTCCCGCAGGTCAATAGCGCATTACACGCGATACGATCTTTTTTTTTTTCTCTTCTTTTTTTCCTGCGTATATTTCTGTCGCTCTTGTCACACATTAAATCAAGCGCGAGATGTAACGCAGATCTTTGTACCCATTAAAACTAGTTTACACCGTACAGTTTGCAAATAAAAAATAGAAATTTTTTTCTCGCACTAATAAGATCAGCAAATTTGAGAGCAGATGCAAACATCAAACATTGACAACAAATATGTAATCGTAAATGGCAAATAAAAATAATGTGTCGACAAGCAGAATCCGCAGTCTTTTAGTCCACCTAGGAATCGGAGCATCTGGTAGCGGCTCTACAGTTAGTAGTCTCTATGATATTTATCGTGTATCTCTTTTTGTGACCGCATTTAAAACTCCATAAGACACACGTAAGACGAACTTCTTGCAGCGATACGCATCGTTTTTTTTTTTACATTAATCCTGTCTTATGCAATATGTATCTAATCTCTCGTGATATCAAACGAACTTATATCTCCATATTGACTCTTATAACGTGATCTCTTAGGTGCCCGTTAGTGTTTTGTACCTAGAGACATCAAAACATCGAAAATGCTAGCAAACTAAAGAATTTAAATCTTACCGCTATTGATCTCGTTCTTTCTCTTTCTCTGGGCAGAAAAAAAAGAAGCAAAAGAATATCCTTCTTTTAACAGCACAGCTACGAACCGCGAGTAAATCTCACACATAAAATGGCCGTTCTCCTGCGAAGCGAAATCCCGAAACGCGAACAACTATTTCTAGGCCGACCTTCTATCGACATCTTGCGAAATGACTGATTGTGTGTGAATCGCTATTGAAAGATAAGACTTATCGTCACAGTGCGCGCAGCAACATTGTCGAACGTGTGCTATATTCGCGGTTTGTTAATATAAAGCACATGTTCCTTCGCGCAACGCATAAAAAAAAAAAGTTAAAAAGACATTGCAAAACACATAAACGTCAATTTATGTTTGACAATTTGCAATTCAAGCTCCGAATAAACACTATTCAAGTCTATCGTGACCTTTTACGGTATAACAGTTGCTATGATCAACACGGTGACTTCGCGAAAAAGAATGTCGGGAGAATGTTGACGTTAGGTCAGCGTTTTTGTTCCAGATGACAGGTTTATACATCCTGTGCGCTTCCAGCGAGCGTTTTTTGAACAATATACGCTTACCACGTCAAAAAGGTCAATAGGTGAGTCTTGTTTTGCATACAAAGATACCGATCAAAAGATCACGTCTTGATTTTTTCCTTTCGCGCAGTTTTTACGTAATTTTTAGCACGTAAATCCTTATCTCTACTGTTTGCAGAGTGAAACATATCGTTTTTCTTTTTCACGCAGCTTATTGGCCGAAACAGCAACGGCAACATCTCATTCTAGAGACATCGTTTATGTGCGATTCACTCTCTTGATGACTCATCGGATCCGAGAATACAAGTGTCTACATTCCTCGTAAGCTTCATGTCCACCAACGACAGGCAATGTAACAGTCAGGGTGGGGCTCGGTGTGGTCACACGGACATCGGGCAAACACTTAACGTAGGTAGATCAGTAACGATCGAAAGCCGGCTCTAGTTCCTGCACGTGGCACTAGGTGGTCGCCGGGAGCTCCCTGTTCAGGCGGACAGAAAAAAGCGGATACGCGCGCGGATGCTGTGTGCGTCCGACTTTATCCGCGGAGAGGCGCAATGCACTATACCACTGTATATATATACGAAACTGCACGATTACAGTCTGCCTGTAAGCGGGAATCGATTGAAATGAAGCGACAATGATAATTAATGAGCGAAAAATTGATGTAGTAACATTATCACGAGTCACGTCACTTATCGCCGTATCTTATCGCTTTCCTCATTGTGTGCGCTCTGTTGCTCAAGTAATTACACGGCGGAAATAAAAGTTCTGCGGAAAAGAGTGGCTTTGTTCTCTGTCCTTCCGGTAAATTTCAACAAAATGAACAACTCGTTGCGCACATATATATAATCAATTATTTCATACCACATATTGTGTGTACAGTAGTACGACAAACGCGAACGGTCGTGATAAGAAAATATTGACGTGGCTGTAAACCAAAAAAGACTGTAATACAGTATTGTCAATAGTTATAATGTATTAAATTGTTGACTCTTTTTTTAAAGATACAAAATAAACAAGAAAACGGTGACTAACTTGCCGTTTGCGAATCGAATGACGCAATTGTTCTGAAACAGGTTCGAACAAGTTGAATTTTACGAAATTCGAACAGAGAAGAAGAATTTGTCTATTTTAATTATGTCGGAAGTCCCGATTTACATTTCAATTTCTTGTACTGACATCTGTATCTAGGTTATAGATAATCTTAAACCTTCCGCGTCCCGTGGTTCGATATCTATTATTATGCAAACTTCGTGAAACACGTAATAGTTTCTCGATCGTACCGAAGTAGAATGTTTGTTACACGTTGTATCTGAAAATTAATACACGCCAGATACAACTTCAAATAACCGCGACAAATTAATACTCTTGTGACTGATAATATAATAAAAGACATCTGACCTCTTCTTACGTGGTTCGATCCTCTCTTCTCCTCCATCTCAGAGGATCTTCGAGTTAGTTGTCTCATAACTCACCAATTAATAATTGTAATTTCATTGCATTTCATTGTATTGCATTTCACTGTATTGCCGTACACGATTATTTTCAACTTTGTAACACTTCTCGAATCAGAACACTAAAATGTCATGTGCTTAGATGACGAAGTATATCTACTTTTGGGAAACGGAAATGTAATCATAAAACCATGCGTTTGAAAACTATCCAATCAGGTAGAAGCGATCGAAACGTATATAAAGTGCTACGATGACTCAAAGTTTAAGCTAGTTTCGCAACAAACTGACGGTCGGTAACTTTTGCTTGGCCTTGCGGTCACCGTATTATTCTCGACCTATAAGAATTCAGATTTTGGATTACCTGCACAAACCGACCCTTTCTCTGTGCATGCAAGTCAGATCCTTTATTTGGAAGACTACTTTACTGTCTTCTTTTTGTCATCATTACTGTTCTAGTCATCGTACAAACGTCTTTTCAATACTTTTTCTCGGTCACAGAGAGTATCTTATAAGTATTACTCAATTCATTATCAGAATTGGTATTTTATATACTCTTTTATAACTCTTCTTTTAAATGGTCGTTAATAATACCAAATGTTTTTGTCTGATACAGCATATTTAATTTATTAATGAAATTATTAAATGATATCATTATTGAAGATACAATATGAACAAAATCTTAGATAAATGTTGCTTGAAGCAATTATTAATAATATTAGATGTGTACAAATTCGTACACATTTTACGTTGTAAAAATTTATTGACGTTCATTGATTTATTTTTTCAAAACCAACAATTTACTTATCTAATCTTAATTCGTCGGTCTTGAGTCATTAATCTTATCTTATTTATCGGACAACTGGTAATCTCGTCATCGCAGATGCTTCGAACGAGCAAGCACTGGAATATTATTTATACATCACTTGTACACTTTTCTTATCTATTCAGAAACGCAGTCTATAAATATAAGTGTTTTATTATTCATATGTATGTTTTTTTAACCAGTGGGTTAATCGAATATCAGTAGAAGAGTGCTCAAGTATCAAAGCGTTTATACTTGGACGTGCACATTTCTATCCGCCGTGTTGCTGCTGCTGACGACGCACAGGAGTGCCGAGCGGAGCGGGAGAACAAGCAGCACGTGAGGCGCGAACGAGAAGGCGACAAATAATTTCCCTGTCTGTTTCGCTCCACTACTCAGACGTCGATATATCAGCAGTCGGCGAAAGAAGTTCAATGTGGCGGTAAAAGCAGACGGTAATGCAGATTGCGGGCTCTGGGCGTCTCCCGTTACCACATTGCATCGCACAGTGCACATCTCTCGAGAGTGCTCCGTCCGTTCGTCTCGTTGTCGACCACCCATTGGCTACCGCTTCTATTCGCTCACCATTCCCAGGATTCCCCAACCAAAGATGAATCTTCTAACAGTTCAAAACCGAAACCCGTGGACGTAATGAGACAGATCCCACAAGGTGCCTTTATGAAGATTCATCTGCGATCACCGTTGAGAGATGTCTATGCGTTTTCAGATGATCTGTTGACACTTCAGCTTGATGAAACCAAACTCACTCGAACGACAAAATTGATTACTTAATAATCATTATTCTTCAGTAATAACCTTAACCGCTTTATTCTAACATGACGATTACTTAATTCACGTTATCAGAAAATGACTCGTAATTATTATTTTCTTAGAAAATATTGCAACAATGTGTTCGATGTAAAGGTTTCTCGTCAGAGTTCGAAATTCTTCGCAAAACTCTCGTCGAGAAAACGCGAGAAGACGTTGCGCTGAAGAATGAGCTGCGATTCGTAAAAGTCAGGGGAGCAAACGATACCAGTTTTGAAGTTCCAAGAACCGCTGTAATGAACACATCGGGAAGGTTGGAAAAACACTAACTGCGCACACTGCGCGACAGGCACGCGAGAGATTTCTCAGAAAGAAGATTCTACTCTCACAACGTATGTATTCGGCGTTCTCAAGGTTGGTAGGTAGGTATGTAGAAACCTTCAATACAATGCGCATAGTGCTCACTTACTATCGAAAGGATCAATACAGGGGACATGCACCGGTCTGCTTGCTTGCTTGCTTGCTTGCTTGCTTGCTTGGTTGCTTGCTTGCCTGCTTGCTTGCTTGCCTGCCTGCCTGCCTGCCTGCCTGCCTGCTTGCGTTCATGAATCTCCCTTGCCTGTAAAACTGTAGGTCACGCAGCGCCTTCGTGGGATATAACATTTCGAAGGAAGTGAGAATCCTTCGAGAAGGGAATACTACTCGTTTAAAAGATATCGATTGCGAGCCTGCGCTATTGTTTGTCATATAATTGTGGTAAAACGACTATGGAATATTAAGCTCTCTCTCTATCTATCTCTCTCTTTGTCTCTTTGTAGATAATAACTAATGATTTAAGTGTGACATTAAATAGTTTTTCGTTCTCAAGTTTTTTCAGGTGGAAATATCGTATCTCTTGAAAACAGCCATTTTTTTGATTGAACAAAACTGCGAATCTTATTACGAAGAGATAATCGAGTTCGCGTCGAAAAATTCTAATTGAAAACTAATCTTTGATATGCAGAATTGTTTTGTTTCGAAAACTATCGGCTCGCGTTACGAGCGTCGATGTTTGCGGCGAACTCTGTATTATCTTCGCGATCTCGAAAAGTGTGAGCACACTGAGCTGTCGAGTTGCCCAGCTATCGAGTTTCTTCGAAGCGCGGAACGGAGAACAAACGGAGGTCACCCTACCAGGGGTGTACCATCGGGACAGTGCCCTTTACCCTCCTCGGCCAACCACGTCCCGTAATCGGAGGAACTCGGCAGCACTCGTGTGTTCTCGCAAGACTACAACACGACGAGAGAAGGACGAGGCTCGCGAGGAACAATCTGCAAATTCGTTCGCACCAGCACTGCCAACCGTGCCTAGAGTCCGCGGTGTTTTTAACGCAATTACACCACAATATGTGCGTGCGCGTAAAGTATCTCGCGCAAAATATACGGGTGTTTTAAAATACAAAGATACAAAACGCGAGCTGTTTAACTCTTCCTAACTTGACTGTCTTTGACGATATTCATGAAGATATTTAAAAAGTGTGAGTCATCATACAAATATTTTCTATCAGTACGTTAAGAGATAGTCATTATGTAGTAACATGTAATTATGCTCGTTTTTCTATACACCGGAACGGTACCGAAACGTACGGCTGAGGAATATTCTCGTGGATATATTTTTCGAACCATCTCGTATGTCCCTCATTGAATTCTATCGCACACTGCGTGTGCCAAACTCCCTGACGGATAAACAGATTAATATGCGGTAAAGCGGCGCGTGTATTATGCGCAATGAATTTTCGCTGGCCTTCGTCCGCGAAGATCTCAAGAAGTCTTTCCCCGCTCTCTTGCACCGCGATGCCCCACCGCCCCGCTTCATTGTTCAGTCGGCCAATCACGCCCACGGCTAAGGAGAGCTTGCGGCATCGCGCGTGGCGCTCGTGCGTTCTCGTCCGACGGACGAGACGGCCCGGTTAGGCCGAATTCGCACGAGTTTGCTACCGAGCAAGCGGCCGAACGTAATATAGGTGAGGGAAGAGGAGGATGAGAGGTGAGGGGAAAGAACAGGAAGAAGAATCTGCGCGTTATCTCTACAGTCAACTTATAAGACAAAGCACACGTACGAAGAACAAAAAGAATCGACACGTAGAAACGCAATCCCATAAGTTAACTATCAAAACGGACTATCCTGGAGGTTTATTTGATTCCCGTATAAGGGGATACAAGTAGTCCGTGAAAAGTGTGTTTTTGGTGCCGTCGGCACTGATGTCCCGCGTTTGAACGATCGGGAAGAAGGATAAGAGGGGAAATGCCCTTCGTATAGTCTGCTAATAGCGTGAAGCCGAACCAGATTGCTCTACTCTTCCTCTTTCTCTTTGTCTCTCTTTTCCCCATCTCCTTCACAGAGTAAAATTTCAAAATAATTTTCAGTTTCTTTTAAAACTTCTTTTAAATATTTATTTAAAAAACTAATAAAAAGTCGAAGTATTATTAGTGTTTTAGAAACCGATAAAACGCTAAAACTGTTTAATATTTTCAACTGATCTACGCGTGTCGTGATATATTATCGCTGGACAACCGAGCAGAATCGTTTTGTCCTTTTGAGCGTGACGCGCAAAAGTGCGCGCTTAGTTAGGCGTGACTCGGGCAAAGTATTACCACAGACGACGCGAACCAGAAATTCAATACATAACTAGGCCAACAATCAGGACGGAGAAAGGAAATCACTAATAAAGTGTGATTAATCAAGGTTATCAGTGGTCAACCCTATCTCGAATTGTTCGATTAGATGTTCTGTTATCACATTCTCGTCGTGCGCTAGCAAACACGGCATTTCTGTTATCGGATGCGGCTGCTTAGCCGAGAGCCGGAGCGGCACAAGATCCGTCGCCCTCAGCAGTTATGTTCTAAGTGGCGAGAACGGAGTAGCGGCGCGCGGCAGGTGCAGCTGACGGCGCGGACAAGACGCGAGAAGAGAAAGGGAGAGAAGTAAAGAGAAGGAGAACGCGAGAGAGCGTGTGCACGAGTAGAAGGGAGAAGAAGAGCGTGCTTTCGGCTTCTCCCGACGCGAAACGACGCGACACGATCGTCGCCGCTCGACTAGACGGCGGGCGCGTAGTGTATATAAATAGGCGGCACGTCGACCGACCGTCTGGTCTCTCACCGGTGTTACGCTATTGCATGCACGCCACTTGTGTGCTACAGGCGCAAGAGGGGTGGTTTTCTCGTATCGACTCGTGCCTGTGCGCGCCTCTGCATTACCGACAATGACGACACGCAGAACGACCGTCCGGGCCGGGCCTTCGGGAAATGTACCCCACCAGGATCGAAATATATTATCGTATGCAAGTGCCAACGGATCGTCAATCAATTTCGGCAGCATTCGGTGTTGTAATATTTCGTATGCATAAGTTATACAATATATTTACTGCGATTTGTTTTTATATTTGTACAAAACAGTGTTTTATTTACAAAACACGTAAAATGTTCTGTTGTACCAAAAAAAAGAAGCACTCTTAATATTTTTCAAAATGTTTAAAATAACATGTGATCGTTTTTATTTCACACGTTTACACTTCAGAAAATAGTAATACGTCTTATGTAGGAAACAATATTACGAAACGGTGCTCTTTAACAGTCTAGCTTTAACACATAAAAATGTAGAAACTTATCAATTTCAAAAACATGTTTTTTATATAACATAATTTACTTTGTAACATAAATTCTTTTTACTGAATAATAAAGCAGAATGCGGAACTTTAAAAGTTTCAATGACGCAGAGCGAAAAACTTCAGCGTCCAATAGTTTGCAGCTGAGAGAACATCGCACTCAGATCTTTTCTTTCGATACGTTTGTGAAGACAATTCTTTTACCGTAAAATAACGATTATTCTATTAAAATAATTTCATGCTTTCTCTTTCTCTTTTCCTCTAGAATAGATTGAAACATCTCACTTGCACTTTGGAATACTCGCACATGCTTTCCATGTGGAAGTAAAAGTAAAGATAATGAGAGACAAGTAGGGAATATAAAAGTGTTATCGATTAGAAAACAACGATTTTAGAGGCTACTTTAACGACAAAAATATTAAAGCAGTCCGTCTTGGTCGGATAAAGTTAATAATTGAACCATAAATGAATACAAAAAGATGTATGAAAAAGAAATATAATCAAACAGGAAGAGTCACGATTGGTGGCCCGATAATGCATTGGGTCCAATTAGCGTGCATAACGCTCATGTTGGTACTGAACTCGCGCAACTGCATTACGATACATACTAAGTACGCGCACATTGTTGCCAGATTTTTTTTACATCACGTGTCTCCGCTGCTCCGATTAATCGCGAGCGACGCGACATGGTGCTTGCGTACGCCTTAAAAGTGTCCGAAGGCCATTACGTAAGCGTCGATTACGTTCTCGCTATATTTTGTTCTGCGATATCTTGTTATTGATCCCTGATTTTTTCGAGAAAGAGAGATCTGACGCTCTTGTTGCGAGAGACAAAAAAATAGATACAAACTTCTGGAAACGATTCTTGAACTGCTTTTATATTGACGGGAGACACGAACTTCCGCCATTGCTTTTTTGTTAGGGTATAAAACGTAACCACCATGTTCGGTGTGTGTTGCGAAGAACACGAGGATCATTGAGTAAAATTAGATTGATTATCGTCGATAGCGCGGAGGATTGAAACAGATAATGTTAAATAAATACTTTCGTTTTAAACTCATACGCGCTATCGATACGACTCAAGCCGAAGTCTCGCTTTCCGGCGATGACCCGGCCGTAGTGCTTGCAGCAGAGCGGAGCCTGGACATATCGTAGTGATTGGGATCAATACGTTTAACCACACTACCACGCAATAACACCCCTGCTCGTCCCCTTTCGCCTCCATCGACCTCACTCTTCGTTCGTCTCGCCCTCCACCTCTCGCTTCCGCACCTTCCATCCGCTTCGCCTCCGTCGACCTTGCGGCGAATTCTTTCGAGTACTACGAAAACTCGCGTTAAGTCGCGTAGAGGCAAATTTATTTAGTTTACTGTCTCAAAATAATTTTCAATCGATTCAGAATAAAATCCAGAATGTATACATATGCATATGTTCATAGAAAAGTATGTAGAAAGTGAATGAGTGAGACTGAGAGAGAAAGAAATCGCGAATTTAACCAAAAGTAATACGGTTTAGTCTTAAAAATCGTCTTACAATAGATTTTACAAGAGATATAAAATTAGAATAAAAAAGAAAGCACAGACAAAGAAAGAGAAAAAGCATAAGAGAAAAGAGCAAGAAATGGGTCAGAAAGGAAGAAAAGAGAAGGAAGTTTTACAGTAATTAGTTAATAAGAGAAACGCAAATATTCATGAAATACTTGGAAGAAATTTTGCTGTTCATAGAAAAACCGCGTTTCTCTCGCGCTACGGTCATAACACGACTTGTAAATACAAGATTCAAACGTGCAAACGTTTGCAAGCTAAGCATACTAACAAGAGACTTGTAATATCATTACTTCATTTACATTGACACCTTCGATCAGATAAAGATAATATTAACACAAGGTGAAAATTAATTAATTAAATAGAGGCACAATTTAAAGTAACTGTTATCATGAAATAAGTGTAACACCACGATAAAATTTCTGATTGATTGTCGCGGATATAATTTTTTTTTCTATAGAGTTTGTATTTCGCGATTGCACTTCTATAAATCCACGTTTTTTTTTTGTATATTGTACGTTAATAACACATAGGCGGTTAATTAACACCATTAATGAACAAACAGATAATGAGAATGGTTAATTCGACCGAGAGCGTTTGGCGACCGCGTATTATTACCCGAATCTCTTATTTACGGCGGAATCCAATCGAACGCATTGGCGCGGCCCATTAGCGAGTGTGGGTCTGATACGTTCTCTAAATCAGGAACTGCCGTATTTCCGGCTCGGTACATCGTTTGTGTTAGTCGATAAGTAGATTATTAATAACTCGTAAGCGATATTTATTCCCAGCCGTTTCTCTACTCCCATTTTTGCGCGTAATTAATCACAATTATTCCACCAGATATTTCTCTCTCTCTCTCCTTCTCTCACCTTTACGCCATCATATTCAAATAACCTGAATTAACACAGAATGAAAACAGACGCGACAAGTAGGGTAAAACGCGCTCCTGCCCAAATAGAACGCAGTCACAATCGGACATAATATACGAAACAGACGCGTGACGGCTGTGATCGAACGCAATTATAATTGAACGCAATATAAAACGAGAATACACGAGAAATTGCAAATTCGAAGAGTCTCAAACAGTCTATAACCGTACAAATTATTGGACTACAGTGTTTTCGCAATCTGTCGGTCTTGCAACTTTTATGCGTTCGGTTTCACTGCGTCCAATTTTATTTGACTGTGTGTCCATTTATACGTAAGTGGATCTATTTTGCCCGATCTCTTTTTGCGCCGTATCGTATCTTGTACACACGCAAGTAAATCCATTTTTTTTTTTTTTTTTTTTTACGTTTAAGCTGTAACGCAAGACTCATTACATAGTCTCTCTCTCTCTTTCTCTCTTGTTTCGTGAATAAGAAATCGATTTTCAAAGTTGGAAGAGAAAGAACACAAAAGTGTCTCGTGCAACGCGCGGTTTATAAGCGTAGGGGTGGGATTTAGACGCGCGGACAGAATTATTCGCGCGGCACTCGCCGCGTTTCGAGACGGTCGGGAGCCGCCATATTGTTACCGGATGCATTCGCCAGAAGACACCCACCGCACTGGTATACCAACTCTAGACGCTAACTTTATACCTATTAAGGTCTAGGATCGATAACGGGTATGTACTACATATACGTCGCACACGTACTAAATACTAAATCGCATGCACGCGATCAACGAGCGGGGGGACTGAAAAATCACTAACGAATAAGAACGGTGACGATTTACCGTGTATGTATCTCTCGATATGAATGGTTTCGCTGGATGTCGCGCGTCCCAACGGAGAGTACGCGCGTCCACACAATTACCGTCAATTAGGCGGTGTGCGATATACAAGTGAATAAATCGAGCCGATGAAAATCTCGAGCACCGCATGTAATATTACCAACTTAATATTGTCCCGCGCAATAAACATACAATGCAAGCGAGTTCTGAAGCCGTTGCTATTATGTTCGACGACGATGTTACTGTGTGCACCACAGGCCATACGCCGATGGAGCGACAACACAGTGCGACGAAAGCTCGAACGATTATTGCCAACCTGACAACGGCGTTCTACAATATCTCCTTGTTCGAGCATCTCGCACTTTAATTCTTTCGCTAGCATGCGCAGAACGCACAACACACAAAACATTACAAAGCGTTAATCGGAATAATTTCAGTTTTTACGGATGACATTTCGATATTATCATCTTACAAGTCTCTGTTAATAATGCGTAGCCAATTTTCTTTTCTGATCAAATTTAAGAAATTTGTCAAGTTAATTAAAAAAAAAGTAAAGAAAAATATTTACATGCAGAACGTATAGGTAGATTTAAATAGCAAGAGTGTGTCAGTTTTGATTGTTGCATAATAGCAGAATAATAGTGAAAGTAACTGATTGATCAAGACAGGCTGCGAAGCGGATCAGTGGGATTTAAGCTCCTTATTGGATTACAATAGAACTTATCAAGAATCGGACAGTATCTGCGTTTGGACTATTTCGACAACGACAACGACGACGACAACGACACGACGGGCGTCATAATACCCAAAGTGCAAAACAAACGATAAAATAATAACGGAAACTGTCCACAAGCTTCGGTGTTCTCTAAATTTAGTGGATTGTAACCTTATTTCTGTACAAAAATTGGCTGTCTGCCAATTGTACTTTTTATTTTTTCGTCGAAATGCTAAGCGCTTCGAAATTATGCAAAAAACCAAAATCGACATCAAGCAATCTGTTTTAGCGCGAATCAGGATTCGGTATCAATGAGGATTAATTAAAGACCGTTTGACCATAGGATACGGCAAATGAATGCTTCTACACATAGCGATACATGCTGTTGTAACTTACATGGAGAACGTCGGGTTTCTATGCGGACTTTGGGCAAATGGAATCGACAGAGAGTGGAAGAAGGGAGGGGAAGGGGGTTGGAAATGGATATATATACATATATACAGAGTGCTGGGCTCCTCTCGATCGATCCTCGAAGGATGTGGAGACCAACAGAGGTGACTCTGAAAGAGAGAGGCGCAGAGTGAGTGAGTGAGTGAGTGAGCGAGCGAGCGCGCGAGAGAGAGAGAGAGAGAGAGAGAGAGAGAACGAGCGAGAGAGACAGAGAAGAGAATGAGAGAGTAAGCGAGGGAAGGAGGAGGAAGGAGTAATAGAAGAGAGGAGAGCAAGAGACTCGTCCAGAAAATAACTAATAGGGGTGGGGTTGCAAGAGACGATGCGGATGTGAGCGGATGTGGCGAGGAAGACAGAGAAGCAGGGAAGGAGAGGGAGAGGTGGTTGGAGGAATGAGTTAGATAAGGATGAGAATATTGGGCCAAGTGGAAGGGAAACGAAGGGATGATGCTCGCGCTTGGAAACTACCTATGCCGTCGTCGCGCCGGTACGAACAGTACTGCAAAATGTCGGGTACCTACGGATTCCTTCCGCGGCTCGTGTATACATCGGGTGTTCCGGAAAGAGATAGCGTTAGCGCCGATCCAAATGCAATTCGACGAAAAATGGACGAAAGATATGACGAAGACGATTTTGATAATCGCATGTACAAAACGCGACTAGATCTCACTTGATCAAGATTACGACTGAATTAGCAACGCGAGAGTTTGTTTTATTACAGGTAACCAACTCGAACAAACATCCATGTTTTTTCAAGGTAGTTTTTGAAAGTGTGACACACACACACACGCCTCGTCAAAAGACTCGGCGAACGATGGATCGTAACACTTTCAAAACATCTTGCAAAATCTGCCAACAGTCGCGCGAACGATCGTAACGTCCAACAATGAAACAATCGCGTAATCGTATAACGGGGATGCTATACGAAGACTCGATTCGACATTGTATAAATAGCACGGACTTTTACGGCCGCCTAGGGTCTCTACAAATAGGGGACCGGCGTTGTATGAACGGTTAGTAGATAAGCGGTACTAGAAGACAGGCGGCAACAACTCGGGGTCTTACTTCGGTTTAAAAAGACGCACGGCAGGTATAAATCTTTGCCGTTGGACTCCGACCGAACGGCAAACCAATTCCTTTCTTTCGCACATCTATGTACATAAAAAATATACATACATATACATATATACACGTATAAGAAACGTATAAGAAACGTAAAATTTTATGGATTATAAAATCACCAAACTTGGACTTTCGACTGACAGATATCAAATTGATCTCTGTTGATAAAGAATTATTATTCTGTTTATTCTTTTCTAGCAAGGAATTGCGAGGAATGATATTTCCGTAATAGATACATAAAAGTGATTGGCATTAAGTTATTTAAAAACACGCGTTTTATTGTGTGGAAACAAGAGGAAATATCGAGATTCTTTTTTTGCTATGCAAGAAATCGGAACGTTAACCGCAACGCAAGAAGCTCTCCGGGTGCCTTTGATGCGTGCTGCATCATCGCGCAGTCGCGTGAGTGTGGGTGAAACTGCGTTTTATGCGCGCACGCATACTCAGCCTGTCCTTCGATGAAAGAATGAAAAAGGACAAGTCACGGACAAAGAGACACATACGAATCGGCAAAACGGATTCGTTTTAACGGATTTCGAGATATCTTTTTTCAAGAAAAAAGAGAATATTTCGGAAGAAAGCGAAAAGGAAAATAGTTGCGCGCGTATTCGCATCAATCAAATCTCAGACCGGTTTTGAGATTCGGGTGTTGTCGCAAAAGTAAACGCGCGCCGAGCGCTTGATTATCCCGACGCGAGGAGATCAATGGCGACCCTGGGACAAGTCGAGTTATCGCGAGCGAAGTATATACCTGAGAAAATAGCGCGCCGAGTGTGGAAGTGCATCGATATGTTGTAGGTGTAGGCCACTTACGCGAAATCTTAAGCGGCCTTCACGCGCGGATGTCCCTGTTAACGTTCGTAACGGCGATTCCTTAACAAACCGAATTAAAACGCGTTGAAAAAAAAACTCGAGCGAAAGAAAATCCAACTGTATGTAGAGAATTACATGCGGTGCGCGATCAAAAAAGAGACGAATGGTAAAACGCGGTAGTAAACACAGTCGGTAATACGACAAGTTGACACTGAGACAGAAGAGAGTACCGGCCGTGACGTCGCCGACCATGTGAGAGAACCCTTAAATGCGAAGCGCGCTTTCTACCCCACTCTCTTCTCTCTTCTCATCTCTCTTTCTCTCTCCTTTTTCCTCCCACCCTCTTCTCTTTCTTTCTCTTTCTCTCTCTCTCTCTCTCTGTCTCTCCAGGCTTGGTGGACGAGCGAGAGCGCGCGTTGGGCTCGCGCACTTGACTGCCGTACTCTAAGTGAGAGCGCCACGTGACGTCGTCGCACTCGACCCCAGTCGCTGTGCTTCCGATAGCACGCGGCGGGCCGATTGAACGGCGCGCCGCGATTGGCCACACCTTTTCGTGCGACCGTAGCCGCTTCGGATGCATATACTACATAATAACGTGCCGCGGCTCTTGATACGCTCGCGCTGATGACGGCGGAAGATGAGCCGGAACAGACGTATGTATGTACGGACGGACGACACGACGACGCGCTGGTTGTGTGACGGGATGCAAAATGCACGCGTTACTACTAAATGCGCGCGGAGACCTTACATACACGAGTACGCCTTACATGTGACCTGGCAACGTTGCCGGTCGGTCGGTCGGTTGGTTGATCGGTCGATCGGACGTGTATGTACAAGGATGTCGCTCGGTATGATGGAAACCTAAAAGATTTATCCTTTGCCCTTCTTTCAACGACTCTCGAGATTACCACTCTTTCTATGTCATTCTTAAAATTATCTTATTTCTGGAATATCAAGCAAATAATATTTATCATTAAGTGTAACTTGTATAACTGGACGATATATCTAGAGTTAGAGAATTGGAATAAAAACCGATTACCGATAATGATCGGTAGGTTTCGAAGATGAAGATGTTAAAAACCAATGATTGTCATATTTATAACATCACTAGCGCACACAAGTGGATTTATTCTTTCTCTTTACGTGTGTTGCTTCGCTCTGATCTAACGTTCTATTCTCTTTTCTGCGAGAATGATATTTGCTCGTCGATATTCTCCTCGTCGACGTTACGTCATCAAGAGAGGCGAATACTAATGTCTGAATAAATGCAAGTGCGATCGATATAGGCGGGTCGTCGTAAATATTACATTATACGCGGACAAGCAAGTTTCTCATTTATATTACATCGACACGTAATATATCCCCTCTACAGGATGTCCCAGAAAAAGTTATTTCTGAAGGAGAAATTTTATATGTGTTGAAACTCTCTCCCTCTCTCTCTATCTCTCTCTCTCTCTCTGCACCGGAAGAGAAGTCCTTTCCGTTCTTACAGAATCAATACACAGCGTGTATTGTATAATTACTTTTATGAACTAACTCTTTGTATTACAATTTACGCACTCGGGACACTCAGTATATCGCGATGTCGTAATTTGCCGAAAATAGAACCGACGTGTATACAAATGAGTCGTCTCCAAGTGAAAAGAAGAACTAGTATCGTGATGTGTGATCAAATCGATCCGTCGGAGCGTATTGTACAGTTATATTGGTTACAGCTACGGATCTACTTAAATTTAACGGAATATTTACTTTACGTGCCGAGAAATGCGAAATATATCGCTATTAACATTAATTGATAGATATCGTTTTTTTTTTTTTTTTTGCACGCCCATGTTACTTGCGCGTTGAGATATTTAATTGCTCAAGGCAAAATTTATTTAACTGTGAAAAGAGCAACATGAGGCAACGCAGTGTGCCACGTTTGCTGATAAATGAAATCGAAGACAATGGAAAAATACTCCGTACATATATCGATATTCGAATACCTCTACAAAGGTAGTAATGTTTACGAAGATATTGTATGCAAAAATAGATGATTAATATCGCAGAATAACAATCCAGATGTGCTAGTTCGTGTAAATCTCAGACACGCGTGTCCTTTTATTACGCGTCGTATGACGTCTTGTTTCCGAACTAATAATAAGCACATACCGCGCATCTACCTCCAGAATTTATTGGCTCTAACCCAATGACATAATAATCATTAGAATTTTATGGGATGATCACACAAGCGGCAAAGTGCCGAGAAATAGTAGCCAATTTTTCTGTCGAGCGTGTCGTAGCTAATAAGGGATACCGGTGAGCTTTCAGGTGAGGAAAAATGCGAGCAATCACGTTGCAGCGACGTGCGAGCAACAATTCGAACGTTGCCGACTTCGTCATGAACATCTAGATAAGTGTCGACAGCGACGCACGTTGCCGGTCCCCAAACACGTGATAAAATCGATAAGTGGAAAATTTGCGGACGAGATCCTCACCGAATCTCGCTTTGTGCCGATGTGTGGCAATAAACTTGCAATCACACGAGTCAGATGAACTAATTACTTTTCTGCTATCGTTGAAAGCCGATAAGACGTATGATACGTCACTAAAGTGAACGATAATCTAAACGAGTGCTGTCTGACGGACAAACCTGTTATCGCGTAACATTACTACTTTGTAATGTTAAATGCTTACTCTCTTTTTTTGTAAAACATTCGGAACAAAAAAAAATATACAACTTTGTCTAGCTAGTTAAGAGAATTTGCAGAGAAAAAAATCGTGTACAGGATAAAATGCCCGAATATGACACCTCTTTTGAAAAATTTATAAAAAAACTGACATAAATCGTAAAACTAAGGCTGCTTATAGCAAAATGTTAAATAAACTTTATATTAATAAGAAACTTAAGTAGAATTATACGTATAAGAAAGAATTATAATTGTACGTATAAGAAAGTTGCCTTTCCAAAGAATTAAAATTAAAAAGTACTTTTGATGAAAAAAAAAAGTCCTAATACAAGACCCTTATTTTTTTCTTATATAATTTTATAAAAAATATACTTGAAAATGTCAATATATATTTATTATAATTGCTTACAAAAAAAACTAAAACCAGATCAGTTATATCTAATGAACTAATAAGCTATTAATTACAACTATATTTAATGAATTAATAAGCTAATAATTAAATTGCATACTTAATAAACTTGAATCAAAAATTCTAAATTGTGCAAATAAATCCAAACTAATAATCAAGTGTAATACAAAAGTTATTTTTTAAAAATAGTAATTTACATATTTTATTTTATCTCACGTTATTTGTTCTTAGTCGAAGAGGCCATTTAAATGTAAATTGCAAAAATTGTGTTACATGTTAAATGTGTTAAAAATTAAAACTGTTGCTGTTTATATAAAAAAGATAAAAGAAAAAAAATTATATCTTTATATTAGGAACTCATATAGAAAGGGTCTTGTATTAGGGATCGATCGTGTGACACAAATAAAAAATTGTTGTTAGTTATAAAAATATAAAAATACTCACACAAATTTCAAGCTAAAAACCTTGAGTATTCTTACACGTATATAAAAATTTTTATCAATTCTTACCTTGCCGTTAAACACTCGGTTTAAATAGAATGATTGGAAAAAGAGTGTACAAAGTATACATGAAAATTTTTTGTGACGTACATAACTGCCACAAGCAAACGGGCAATTGTCCGGTGACACGAAATAGAAGCATTTAACAATTGAAAAGCGATGTGGTTGAGCAACGACATTTTGTTAAGAATCGCGGGGTCTCGTATTGGGAGAGCTATCCTCGTACATTCGGGCACTTTACCCTACTACTATAAGCAAGCTCACCCTTGCTCCGAGAAAGCGGGCCTCCAATAACTCCTGCTTCCTAAGGTCCAGGGTGGCCTGAAAGTGCTCCATCTTGACGCCAGCGCCTGGAACAACAAGTCACAGCGAATTACACTTCGACCTTTCGCCCGTGGCGCCGGTGACAAAGCACGAAAAAATCTGCGATAAGAATCTATCTATCTAAAAAGATATAAGAAATCTGGAAAACCTAATCTGATACACAAATCACGTAGAGATCTTTCCGATTTTCTTTTTTTTTTTCCTTTTTTTGAAGGCGAGATGTGATATTAGAAAAAACGAGGACGAAAATCGTACTGAGAAAGAGAAAGAAAGGGTTAAGCACAAGAATTATTGCTTGTAAACCACGGAAAGAGGTAAAAGGAATAATCGGAAAGAAACTAATCGGTATGCTCTCGATAAGCGATATTAAATCGCATTTTATCAAAGATCAGAAAAAAGAATACTACAAAGGCAGATATTAGAAGATGGTGAAATGCTTGCACGCTTACTGCGTTTTTTATTTAGATCGTATTACAGAAGGTTATACGTAACCGCTAACTGGAGGATACAGTAGATCACGCGGGAGTGTCTACTTCTCGGAACCGACATTGAACACTCCGTGTGTGTAGAGATCTATTTTATCTTCCAAGAAAAAACCGAACTCTTTTTTCTTGTATAAAAAATGTCCCTTAGAGAATGATCAAGATGATCAGCTATAAAAGTGAGCGAGACGAAGTAATCTCTCTGCGCTTAAACAAAACACGAGAAGAAGACGATTTATAATTATCATTTTAATCGGAAAAATCTCAATTATATAATTGATTTGTAATTGCATGTAAATTGCAAATTTCACTTTTTATTTATACAAGTATTGCGCTTGTGGTTATTGGATGAAAGAACTCGAAAGAGACGCTAAAACACAATGGAGGATCGAAGGATAAGTTTCACGGATGCGTTTCGGATTCATAAAACAAAGAGTTGAGAGACGATGGAAAAGAACGCTTCGGGATGTGTAAAAAGTTGGACACTTTCGCGCGGTCTATCGTTGTAACGCGAGAGATAAGTGGCGATATCAATCGCTCAACGCAATCCTATCGAAATTTCGTAGAATTTCGGGACATCGGTCAATATCTTTGGAATTCACAGTCGTTAACATGTCGACGGTGTATCGTTGCTCGTAACCGCGACGCTGTCAACGATTACCGTACGCGCAATAAACCGGACATCTCGCAGCTTGTAAACGCAATCCAAGTGCTATAATTAGCGTCGCAGGGCTACGTTATGCCGGGCATTATCTATTTCGATCAAACGGATTGAATTTAACCCGCACCGGTCTCTTCTTCCGCTATTGTGCGACCTGGAGTCTCGTAAATTTAGAATCAACTGTAAAAGAAGCTACAGCTCTCGATAATTTGCGCGCTCTAAAACAACGCGTGGACTTGCATTCGCGTTTATTTCTTTCTTATCTGTATTATGATAAGCGACATTGTCCAGAAAGAGACAGTCAATCCGCATTCCGAATTCAAAATTCTCTAGAAACACAAGATTTTAAATTCAAGTTTACGACACAAAAAAACACACACACATACACACGTGGTGTGTCTCTTCCGTGTTGATTTGCATGCTGTTATTACTTTTTAAGCGATCGATAATTTTTAATGACAAATAGAAATCCATCAGCAAAGATACATCTCGCATGCAAGTCACCGTGAAAAAACTCACCTGTGCCGCAGAATTTTGATTTTACTAGTTTTTTTTCGAGACTAAACTCTAGTTCAAATAATTTAATTTCGATTATCATAGACCATTGTTCTGTTATCAACGCACATACATACTGAATGAGTCGCACTGCTCGCCGTTACTTTCGAGAATCACTGCAATCCGTTAAAGACATTATACACGTTCACGATGCGTGACCGACCATTGCGCATTGCCAAACGGCGCAACGTTCTTTTCAGACGCCGATGTTTATCGATCTTCCTCCGCGATCGATCCGAGCAATAGTCGCGTCCCGGATTAAAAAAAAAAAAAATTAAAATAATAATAAGCAGAAAATACAAATGAAAGACAAGCGGGTGCAATCGTCGCGGTGCGTGAAAAATTTCAAGTCAGTCGAATTGCCAGAATGCATCGGCATTGCTTAATAGATCCGAGGTGAGTGAGTGCGCGCGAAGCGCGGGCGCGCGAGCGCAGTAGCGCAGTCATTGAACTCGTCGTCGGCCACAATTTTCATGTAAAACGAGGGCAAGGCTATTTTATTCGTAGTGCCTGGAATAGGCGAACAGACTCGCCGTAAGAAGATAAATGCGGTTCGTCGAGATGCAAGTTTAATTGTGCAACTCAAAACAATGCGCCTTTACGACACACAAAGCGTGCAGCAACCCGTCGAGCAACGTATCGAGGAATACCTTAAAATTTCGTCGCTTGAAAATTACACACGATGCGTTGCTGCTGTTCCGTTGGCAATTTATTTTACTACTCTTGCGCAACAAATCAATCTTGTAATAAGCTACGCGGATTTTTACTTGTAATTTACTGCGTTGTTGTTTCTTTTTTCTCGCTTTAAACACAACGCGATATCTTACATTGCGGGAAGTGTCACGACAACACAGCTGGAATTCCATTCGTTCTACAAAAGGCACACGGAGAAAGCGCGAGGCGCTACTAGCAACAATGTGAGACGTTGCTTGCGGAGTATTTCGCGGGCGGGCTCTTACATGTACGCGAACGACGGACGAATTACGTTATTACACGCGCGCGCGTCCACCATCAGCGCCGCTGCATCTCCGAGAGGCAAGAGAGCAGCCTCTCTGAAAAAGTGTGTCATCGAATGTTTAGAGACGTTTCGTCACGATAGCTATCGTGGAAGCGCTTATAAGTTTTTTTTTGTTTTGGGGCGGGGTTTTTTTTGCAGCCAAAACGCGCGACGTCGAATTATTATACACGCCGCGCACGCCGGGCTTATCGGCGGTTCCGACAGTTTTATCGTTGTTTTTACCGTCCAACCGGCAGTATTTATAGAGACATGACTAATTAAACGTGATTCTGCAGGAATTTATTATTATACGCGCCGCGTTTCTCAAACAAGCATTTCCGTTGTGATAAAACCAGAGAAAGAAGTCGCCGTGTTGCAGCACCGAGGCGATCAATGAGCGCCACACACTGTGTATGCAACGCGACACACGACGAAGGTTCGCGCTACATATTCACCGCGGTGATGATGAGAATTCGCAGTGTTTATGTGTTCGCACGCACACACACACACACACGTATATAGACATTTTGTGTTTCCGATATCGAGTACTTTTGTACATCATCATCGATATCTGCGCCTTCCGCATTTCCCGTGTGCGAAATAGACGAAAAAGCGTGGGAGTCAACGGATTAACATAACGTTATTGGAAAGTTCGGGATTCCCGTTTCGAGACTTGCGAAACTTAGCAACGGAGAGGAACTTTATTTCGCGAGGAGTTCACCCCCGCGGGGTTTCGCCGACGAGATAAAACGGTAAACTCATGATTTACCGAATTTATTAATGGATCTCCTTATCGCGCGAGACAATCTTTTGAAACGCGTCGCGGTCGGGATATATGGGTTAAACTGAGACCTTCAATGTTATATCTCAGTGTTGGTGGATGTGCGTCGATCCGCGAAGATAGACGAAATCTCACGAAACTTCAGCTTGGACAAAAAGAAACATACGCAAAAAAAAAAAAAAAAACACGAATCGATGAGACAACAACAAACTCGCGAAGAGACTCGGTCTTCTTTTATGTGTAGAACTCTTATATAAAGTAATACATAAGAAACGCAAATGTTTTATTTGCCTTTAAACTTTCGTAACAGCGAAGTCGAAACGATTTCATAACTATTTTCCCTCCTCCCTTTTCCAGTGTGTTCTTGCGAACGCGAATATCCTCGAAGCTGTTTACGCATATGTTCGCGCATAAAGTTGGATTAAAAAAAAAAAAAAAATAGTCATTAATAGCAACGCCTGTGTTTTCCGTACATGATACGTACAAAATAAGTTTTTGCTTACACACATATCCACACTCATCCATGTCTCCCCACAAACGCACATACGCAGACAGAACCTAAGTAGCGTTATTTTCCAACTCTCGAGAAACGCGTCTGCATATGATTCTGATTTTATCTTTGTTTTAATTATTTATCTAATCTCATGTGTCATCGCGTAAAGTCAAAATATAACTTTTATACATCGAATGATTTTCCACTGTTTGGAGGAAATTAAAAACTTGTTAAAATATTTCTCTCGGATTTCATCGTCTTGAATCAAATCTCTCATAACAATCTTTCCGTGACTTATCGGCACATTTTTTGTTTACAAAAGTCAGCAAAGAATAAGCGAAAACAAATATAAAGATTGCGTTAGAGAAGAAAATTGACGACACTTACCACCACCAGAGTTCCAGCAGTTATCAGTCATCCCTGTTTATCCATCTGCAAAGTTGGCACTACATTATAATTACACTGATCCAACTCGCTGAAATGTTTCGCGGCACAGTGGTCTTTGATGGTGGCGTTATGCACACCGGATACACTTTTCATGAGCCCCTAGTGCCGCCCGACAAAACTCTCAGCTCCGCCACATCGCTTTACACCAATGAGAGCACCTGTCTCATTATTGATCTCACACTACACTCTCTCGATCGCGATGTACCGGGTGGGCAGCACCGCGAGAGAATCCATAGGTTTTCGCACTCCTGGTTCCCCGACTTCGAGTTTCTGCGACGAAGGGATCTCCTCTCTCTCCGCAATGGCCCGATCACGCGCGTCTACGCAACTGCCGAGCGTTCAACCTACTTTTTAATTGAAACGTTTTATTTGCTTGCTCGTTCGTAATTAGAGTGTCGAGATTGCTAATAAACTTTGTAGTGCGTTTTATCGAACGAAATTATCGCCTTAGTGAAATTTAGACCTCGGTATTCTTGCTTCGCATTCGGAGAAAAAATTCGCACGTGATATGCGAACAATCGACTTTTATAACAATAATATATCATCAACGCTATTTTACGGAGATTAATAGATTTGAAAAGAGAGTTGTTATGTGAACTTCGGCCGATTCACTCCGATGCACAATCCCAACGACTGTCGTCTAAAAATACACGAATACGGCTACGAATTCTCTAGCAATGAAGACTCGATAGACAAGATCATCATAATGATCCAAAGACGCACGGAGACGACGGACTCGACGCGTTTTCGCGTGACATTTTGTGTATTTTGATTTTCAAATTTACGCGTGAATTTTTCTCGCGTGAAAATAATTTCTTCGATTGTTCGTTACATATCGGAAAGAAAGTCAAGCGAGGTAAGTATACCGAGTGCAAAGCAATGTGCGTAATGGCGGCGTGTTAAATTAGAAAATCGTTTCGAGAGCGCACGACACGCAAAATTCGAATTTAAAAAACAAAAACGCAATATGACGGACTCTCTGTTCGAGATCGCTTTCACCGCACAGTAAATTTTTATCCCGTGTTTCTCGTCGTGTTTTTCCGAGGCGAAAACGCGCACGTTTAATTCAAAACGAACAGTTTAGAAAAGACGCAACATTCTACTTCCGAGCGAGATATCTTAAAGGAAGGATTGAAATTAGAGGTTATGCGTGTGTTCATTCGAACCAAGAGAGCGCCGATATTTTAGAACCGTTCGAACTTAAGCCTGAATTACAGGACGGATCGCGACGAATAAACGAATTATTCATCGTTTGATTCGGACATTTAAATGCGCACGGAGCACCTAGACGGCAAAAGTATTTAATATTATATCGTTAAATCGAGCGACTCGACTGTGACTTCTAATCCTAAGACGTAATTTATCTCGACACACAATCACGAACTTTCTATTTAAATGATATTACGTATTTTAAGAAGCAGATAACATGTCCGAGAGAACTCGTCGCGTTGTCGAAACAACATTAATGACGATGCAACGATTGCGCAACTTGTACAACTGAATATCGCATGGCTCTTTTTTTTCTTATTACGGATGTCATCTTGCGATTCGCTCCCGACCCTTATTGGCCCGAATGCCAGTGTCGACAAAATTACAACGCAACAATACCGACCGTGTAGGTGCCGCTTTAGTCAAAGAGAGCAAATTGATCGAGACAGCGAGCACGGCAGGCGCAACCGGCCGTTTAATCCGCCGATCGATCCGATCTCAAATCGCGGCACACACCGCACCGGGCTGAGACATACGCGTTATGACCGCGATCCGTCCCGGGATTCGGGATCCCGTTGACGATCATATATATTTCGAATCGAGCACACGAGCGGCAAGAAGTATCGGCCGCGATTGGCTCGCCGTGTATTCCCCAACGCACATGATCGAAAAGAAAAAGAAAAAGAAAAAGAAAAACAAAAACCTCAGTTCGTAGACGCGCGAGAGAGCCAAACGAGACGACGACGACAAGGCGATGGCTCGGGTCGCCGAGACCTCCCCCTCCTCCCTCCCGGCCGCCTCCCAGTCTCCTCGCGACGTCCAGCCGAAGACTTGGAGGTTACGTACACGACGAGTAATCGATTCACTCGCTGACAACACGCTCCTTGAGATCGTAGAGAGACGATGTCTCGACGCGACTCACTTGTTATTCCTCCTCCTCTTCCTCCTTCTCCTCCTCCCTTCGTTCTCTTCTTATCTTCTTATATTCTCCTGTCTACTCTCTCCGCTCTTTCCGATCCTTGTCGATCTCTCTTTCGCGCTTGCAAAACCGACGCGATTACGAACGAAAGCGCGCGGCAATAGGGGGTCGCTTCTCCGTGTTCGTTTCACTCCGCACCACTTCCGTTTTCTTCCCCCGCACGCAGTATGTCTCTTTCTCAGCCTTCCGCTCTGGTTCGCTCTCTGCCGTCCCCCTCACCCGCCCTAACACACAACTCTATTCTTTCTCTCTCTTTCTCTTGCACGCGCGTACGAGCACGTATTTCCTAATATGTTGATATCTTTCTCGCGCATAAACGGTTTTTTTTTTTTTATTTTTATTTTTATTTTTTTTTTTTATTTCTTACGAATCACACTTCGACTGGTCGAAGCTGATCGTGACACGCGCTCGTGAAATTTCGCGATACCGTCAGCACGCGTCGTCTCGTTTCATCGCATCCTCCTGTCCCGTGTTGACGGACGCGAGAACTGATCTCTTCTATCTCTTTTCCTTCCTCTATGAATCGGTTTCCCTTCACGGACTATCGTATCTGCCGTCCTTCTTACTCAGGACATAGCGCGCTTCGTTTATCGGAAGAAAGGAGGAAAAACTCATCTGGAAGATGGCCGCCGCCTGCCAGTCACCGATTTATCCCTCTCTCGCATAGCGCACTCTTTCGCGACGTGCTACCGCAATCGACGACATCACACGGGGGGGAATCGCGGCTTCGGCCGCGTCACGATGCACCGGGTCGTTAACTGCGACACTCTAAGAAGACGCGACGGACGGGGAACGATTAATACAACGCCGATTGTACGAGATCGCCCGACGAACGATGACACGAGCGAAATTCCCAGATACCGGTACGCGCGCGCACTCTCGCTCGCTCGCTCGCTCGCTGGCACGACAGTATTCGCACTAAAAAGCTCACCTCGTAAGAACCGTAACGCACTCTCCTCTCGATACACAGAAGCGTGCAATACACAGAAACACTATGACACACACACACACATACGCGAGCGCGCGCGCACGCGGCCTCGTACGTGTACACACTGCACCGTGCGACGCACAGCGGAACGACGACGGTGGTTCCGCGGACGCGCGCGGACACACACGGGACTTTTAAAAAGGCGACAGGGCGGCGCGCGTTCCTTGTGGCGCGGTTATGTATATGTATTTTCTCTCCCTCTCGCTCGCTCTTCTCGAAGATCCGCGGGTCACGGTCCGAGGTGTGACAACACACACCGCACGCAGTAGCGAAAATCTCGACCAAACACTTGTGGGTCAAAACACGGCTCGCACCGCGACTCGTTTCGTTCGATCTCGGAAACAAATTGCTGAACGAGTAGTGTCGTTGGCGACACAACAGTGACGTTGTCAGTCACACTCCATGGCGGTTCGCGCGACTTCCTCCATCTCACTTTCGCAAACCGAGCGGCACCTTACGGCGCTTCGGCTATTATCGGTGAGCTACGATGTTTATTCGGCGGCGCATCGGCCGACCAGTCACAGCTCGCGGCGAGATCATCCCCGGTTCTCGCTTTCGTTTCCCTGCTATGTGTGTAGCTGCCGCACCGTTCCGCGCCGCAACGCAGCGGGATTTTAAAGGCGCGTTCACACCGACGCACATAAACGTTTCGATTAGAATTAAAAATACATCAAAAAGCTACAAATTAATCAAAGATACTGCTGTAGATATTTTAAATATATTTTTTATATAGTTTTTTTATACTATATAAACAATATACTCCAGACAGTTGTTTTAATGAAATTAATAAGTATTAGAAAAATTAACGCGATAAAAACTTGTTAATAAGAAAAGCACACATTACGTATAATATTCAGAGAATTTGATATATTTATCTCCTTTTTTTCACAAATGCACTACAGCCAGCCATACAATACAGTACAACAAATTTGTTTCTGATTGCGACAATTCATTCTCTTTTTTTTTTTTACATTTTTCATATATATTTATAAGCTCTGTACAAACTTGTGTTATAAATATAGAAAACATTCAATTATGCAACAGGGTCTTAAGTTCAAATCACTTTCCCTCGTGATGATAACGTGTAAAGTACGTGTAAAGTAACATGTATAAAGATCGAAGGTCGGATCATTTATCAATTTGTTTTCCACATTTTATATGATAAATTAACTTTTCATTGTATATATAGTTTATTATAAGATGTTTTACTGGAAAAGAGTGATTTCAAAATAATCGCAGCTATTGGAATGCAACAAAAAAAACCATGTCCTACTGATGTAAAAAATTTATCTTAATTTTTTTTACATGAGTGTAACTTAATCATTGCTTTACTTATTAGTAAATTATATTATTGTAAAGTAATATTTATATTAATAAAGTTTATATATTTTTTTCTCGCAGAAATAAAAAGTCTCGTTTAAAAAACTTATTCCAACATTTTAACTTGGTATTTTTAAATGTAGAATTAATATATTTATGAATTATACATTTACGTTATCGGTTATGAATTATTTGGTTTCTATACATAGTTCAAATTGCATATTACAGTTTATTTCTTTTTGCTGTACAAAAAAATAAATCTAAAATACTAAAAATAAGATACAATGCAATTATATCGACAGTTTTGTGACAGCTTGTAACAAATGTTTTGTAATAAATAACAAAGTTTGTATATAAGCGTGTAATATATATGTTTTGAAATACGTTTAGTTGCAAATATTTTTCATACGATGTATTTTAGACAAATAATTATAGAGCGAGAAAAATTAAATGTATTGTGCAAATACAAGCTATATATATATATATATTTTAATAAAGAAATTTTTTACCTTTGACAATACTCAATCTAAACGTGAGTAATCTAAAAATTTATTGCAAAATTATTAAAAGTAATCATGTTTAATACACGTATTCTATTGACTAGTACTTTGGTCATTTAACTAATCGCGCTATTTTATTGCACAAAATACACATTTTGTCTTATCGACATATAAAAATGTATATGTTCTACATTTGGCACATCACATTATAAATGAAAAGACATATCTCTTATACAAAATACTCGGATTCAGAAGTCGTGTAAATTATAGATTATTACTAAATATCACATAAATATATAGTGTACTTATACATAAACTAAATTTGTACATACATATCTACGAACCGTTCATTCTTTAAACATAAAAGTTGAAAAAATATTTTTGGACAAATATTTAAATAAGATAATACTTATATATTGCAAGTTTTGTCTTTCAAAATAAACAGTTTATATAATTTCGAAGCTTTATTGAGAGAAACTGATGTATTTTTATATACATGATATATTAAAAAAGACTTTTATTTAGCGCCAAATGTGACCATTTAAATCTCAGTTTTTTAACAGTAACAAATAGGATGAATATTAAGTACTATATGCTGGAGGAAATTAATTACAAATTTAATATCAGATGTTTCATGTTATATAAAATGTTTGTAATTTTACATGTCATAGTGAGAAAAAAGCATCTTACCTTAATCGAATACGTATGCTATTATAAATGGTTACACTAGTAGCGCTATAAATAATCTACACACGTACTCTAAGCTCAATTCTATTATCAGTAACGGTGGCTCTTTCACGAACAACAATCATCCACGATTTTCACAACACTAACAATTTATTCTGCGATGAATATAGAAGGATACAAGTATGTGTGTGCGTAAGTTTTTTTTTTTTAATAACTAGCTATTTCGGTGTGAATCTATCATTACTAATTCATTGAATTGTAAAGATCATTTTATGTCATACACAAAACTCTAATTGTACAATGTTTTAATCCCGACAATAAATGGAGGTAGCAATATTGTCAATAACAGGATCAGCTTGAGTGAAGTGAATTGTGGAACATATACAATATTTGTTTTATCAGATGTCAATTATCTTAATTTCAAATTTTTCGTATTTCTAATTCTTAATTGTTTTTATACGTATAATCCACTGTTCGCGACAGTACGAAAAGACACTAAATAAAAATTGTCTTAATAACGTAGTAGTTCGGCATATATGCCATACTAACTTTTCTCTCATAGTCTCGCACTCTTTTTTAAAGAAGGAAACATTCTTTTACCAATTTTTCATCTTTGTGAGCAATAAATTAAATAAAATTTTTATTTAAATAAAATATGCAAAATGTATAAAAAAAATTATAATAAACGCAAAATAAATTTGCGTATAAATATAAATGTACTAGTTTTATATACAAAAAATACAGGTACTTCTTAAGCAAGAGTATACATATATATATATATATACGTATTTTTATACATAAACAAAACAATATTTTTGTATACTGTATACATACACATGTAAATACACGAATGTCCTCATTAAAAAGGACGAGATTTACAAAATCGGTTACCTTTATAACGTTTCTACAAAATGTTTTCTTCTTCACATTTTTTCTAACGTACTAAAAAAAATAAACAGTAATTAAGATGTTTATATGTACATCACTTCATGCGACATTAAACAAATAAAATACAAGATCAGTACAATTATCATATGTTTTTTGTGTAACAAAATTATATCACATATAGATGTAAAAACATAAAATTATATACAGAGTATTTTTTCGCGTAATTATATAATTATTTATATACTTAATCCTTTGACTGCGGCATTATTTTAACTGCATATAGTTAATTATATTATTTATTGTATCTTTTAAAGAGAATTTTTGGGAGAAACACTGGTTTCGTCATTGAGTAATGCTCTGTAGATCCTGCAGAGTTATATTAGGCTACACATAAGCTCTACAAGATATCGAAGTTATAAAGACTTTAGCAAAACTTGAGTTGATATATTATATACGATATACTATAATACGATACATTATATATATGATATATTACATATATCGTATATTATATATATATATATATATACATATATAATATATACGTATATACGTATATGAACGTCCGCAACCAAAGGATTAAATCGGTATTATATCAGTTCGTAACTTTTATTATTTGCTCAGCAATTTTCAAGGAATCTTCTAAAAAAATCTCGTGAAACAACGTATCATATTAATGTAATCTGTTATATGTATATGAGAGACTTTTAATTTTCTGCTCTTTTTATATATAAAAATGGAATATTTAAAAAAATTCGACCGTGTAACAAATACATCTCTTGCCATAAATCTTTTTTTTTTTTTTTTTTTTAATTTGAGTAATTCACTGTTGTTTCTCATTGATGTGCTTTTATATTAATTAATCAAGATCTACGGTAATATCTGCGTTATTAGTAGTTGAGACATTCATTTCTTCATCTTCGATAGAATCTTTGTCCGTGATGCTAGACACCGTGTGATGGAGATTTGTCGTTTGATTGTCAATCTTTGACTCGTCGACTGACTGAACTGTGGTCAATGTACTCCACCAATTTGAGAATGCCCCCTTTGCTTGCGATAACGCTCCCCCTTGTAAATAGTTCACAGAGTGTCAAAA
This sequence comes from Pseudomyrmex cubaensis, assembly GCA_014825685.1. Lineage (NCBI taxonomy): Eukaryota > Metazoa > Arthropoda > Insecta > Hymenoptera > Formicidae > Pseudomyrmex > Pseudomyrmex cubaensis. The sequence continues at coordinate 65,200 of QVOA01011326.1, read as the reverse complement.
ATAATTTTTTTTGTTTTTTATTAAAACGCGTTATAAAAATTTAATTTAAATATGTATTCTAGTTTTTTTATATATTCATAATTAAGAATTTGTTTTATTATTTGATTAATGTTGAGAATGTTTTATTATTTGATTAATATTAAGAATTGTGTGCTATATTAATACTCATGAAAAATGCAGTATATATTTCTTGAAACATTTATGTGTTATATTAAGAATTCAAAAAGACAAATAGTCAGCATTAAATTTGCTCTCATATTGCTTTTTTTTTTAATTTTTATTTAACTTAAATTAAAAAAGAAACAATCTCATGCAAAACCTTACCTACGGCTTTCCCAGTAGTTGCCACTGCGCGTCCAGTTGAGGCCATTGCTTGATTTAATTTTCTGCCACTTTCTGTGTTCTGCATTGTGCTGGAATCACAATAAAAATAGATGGTCTTATTTATTTGAATTGTTACAATAGTTTTAATAATTAAATATATGGGAAGTATATTTCTTCCTAATATATAGAACATACATATTGAATTCTTCTTTTTCTCTCCCCTTATATTCTTTATTTCTTATAAAAATTTAAGTTCGCATCTGAGAACATCACTTACTGTGAAAGACGCAGTTTCATATCTTGCACTGATAACTGGCCGGCAAAGGGATGGCCAGGTTCGATATTTTGTATTTCCTGTTTACGTGCGTTGCACCACGTCTTATAATTGTTCGTGGTGCGCCATGCAGACATAAATGCTGCATTGTAGTGGTCCGATTGACGAGTATCGTGCTGCATAGAGGTGCGCAGCATGCTCAAAAGATACACTCGAAACTGTGTTCTAATCCACTCGTCGCCGCCCTCCCATCCTACTCCGTCTAGAAAAATGTCTTTTCGAGGCTCGACCACATGTCTTACGACGTAATCGGCAAATCTCAAGTCCTCGGTAGTAAGATGCAGCTGTCGTCTCAATTCGGGATCGGTTGTCTCTATTCTTGAGTTTTCAACCTTTTTGGTTTGCAATATATGAAATAAGTCAGAGATTTGCTTCTCTATTCTCGCTTAAGATATTAAATTTAAATATTATCATGTACACTAATTTACCTCAACCAACACATCGATGAGCTGCTTCTTCTGTTTAAACAACACATTCGTAGCGCCTACCATATATCCTCTAACATTAACATCTCCTAGGAGATCCAGATAGGGTAAAGATAAATAGGGTAAGCAGAGATATCCCTGAGAGAAAAAGGAAACAAAAAATAAATACATATTGTTTGTACAATTTCCAAGATAACAATATAATTTGTGCCAAATATAGTAAAAACTATCTCTCAAAAAAGCATTTTATATTACCTTCGTAAACAGTTCTAGTGGCAATCCGCACAACTCCGGATTAATATGCGCAATTTGCGTGATGTTATTGGTCAATCTCACGTCGGAGAGCGCATCGTTACTGGTGTCACGAGGTAAACTATTATCCGTGTCGCCCGTAGTCAACGTAATGGCATTTACACTGTGTACCCTGTGTACGTTATCGTTCGGCTTTGGCGAATATTTGGAATTGCTCTCCTCTATGTAAGATTCGGTACATTCTTGCGCCGACTCGATTTCTATAACTTTCATATTTAAATTTTCGTTGTCGTTGTTATTTTTCTGTAGGGTTACGTGTCGCAGCCCGTCCAAGCACTTGCCCTCCATAGACTCCATGGTCTTATTGTCATTAATGCACAAAGAATTCCTATTGCTGTTGTCATTACACTGCTCGTGATTTGTATTTGATTCATTATCTTCTTTAACTATATGCGTGGAAGATAAGTTAGAATCGACTACATTGTTAGTAGTAATTTCGTCCTCATCGAAAGTTGGTATTGGAGACATCGGTCTGGATGGTCTGAAGAGAGGAAGGATTATTTATTAAATTGTGTTTTAACTTCGAAAAAAGTGTTTTATCAGTTTTATTTATTTTTTTTTTTTTTTTTGTACCTAACGCAAGCCGCTTGTTGAAGACCGTGTTCGATCATGCCAGGATACAGTGACAATAAAGTCAATATTGTAGCACACAAAGGCTGTACGGGAGATTGATAGAAAACTATCCTTTTTTCGAGTAAAAGTAATTTAAATAAGAGCAATACTTTGTGACGAAACTGCAATATGAAATCTCTCGCTGACAAACCTGTAACAACATAATATAATCTGAGCACTAGAAAAAAGATCAGAGATAAAAAATGGATCTTATTAATCTATTATTAAAAAAAATCTAACATAAAATTATCGAGATTTATTATAGAATTTGTTAATTATTACATTATATGTTAATATTATTATATTTATATATTCTACATATTTTACTTACTTAGTTATAGGAAATCTAAATCTAATCTAATCTATTATTTTTGGATTAATTGCTCTTATCACTTATCTAGATAACACTTGTCTTTCGATATTTTTTAAATAAGCCTTATTTATATAAAAAAGTAAAATTTGAAGTTCTATCAAATTATACAAAATGATTTTAAAAAATTATTGGAAGCAAGTTATTAGTCTCTTAGTTTATATATATAGTTCTTATGCACTCTAAAATATATGTGTGTGTGTGTGTGTGTGTGTACAATTTCAGTATATAAAACTTCAGTACAGAAAACTAAATCAGATAATTACCAACAAAGATTTGTGGTGGTATTTGACTATCGCCACTCATGCATGAATTAAGATGATGATAAGTATCTTCTAGTAGAGACACTTTACTAAAATCTCCTTCCTCAAAATATGCATGTGTTATAAGGGCCATTTTCACTTGAATATGTCCATACAAAGGCAAGGTGCTCAGCACACAAACTGATTTTTGTACAGTACCTCTTGTTATGTCAGATGTGCGATTTTTCAATTTCTGTGAACACACGTAACACTCATACATTAAAACATAAACTTGAAATAACATAAATGTTTTTGTTTTATAACATACCTCTACAGGTATTTGTCGAAAACATGAGATTCCATATATCGTGCGTTTTGGATCGCTAAGACTAGGTAAATGAAAGTAAACTGTATCTTCATCATAGTTATGGGAACCGTCTGGCAGAGCGAGCGTAGGCAAATATTTCCATCCCAAGGGACATTCGTTTGGAGCACCAGGTACTAAAGGTGGAAATGAGTATTCTACCTGGAAAGTGACATTTGACGATATAACGCGATGAAGGTGGACAGAATGCGGATGCAGAAGATAGGTTAATCACTGGACTACCTGGCAGCCTTTTTTATGATGAAATCCAACCACGATAACATGAAGAATTGGACCGTTCGATTCCGCCATTCTCACGCTTTCGATTGAAACAATGCGGCGACACGGTTTAAGTCTCGAATATTTATTTCCACAGACAACTCGCGAACATCATCTCACTGTGAAAGATACCTTTTCACAGACGGAGCTGACACTGATAGCGGTAGATGTGATTTGACATGCGCCATGACGCATTATATATACAACGTTATCGCATCACCTCGGGTGTGTAATGGCTACCAACACAAGCAATCTAAACTTTATTTCTGATATTTTTTTATATTATTTATGTGTCATTATTTCGCAACACTTAGCCAGAATATATTTGCTTTATTTAGGATTTTATATTTTTATTCTTTATTTTTGTTTATTTATTTTTTATAATTTTTTTTGCGGCGCCAGTCTTAAAGAATTAAAATATTTCTTGCGTGTTTTTTTATTATTTTTATTAAAAAAGTAAAAATCGATGTTTTGTCTTCGCAAATATTTTATATTTTTCAAAAAGTTTGTATAAATAATTTATTATTCATCAATAAATTTATTATGTATTATGATGCAGCTCTAAAATATCACTGTATTCAGTCAACATAACTGAAAACAGTGATTTCCTAATCTGAGCAACGAGTTTTATCTCTCGACCATGTGGTTTTATGATACGTAAACAAATGCAACGCACACGCTCTAAATATATTTCCACTTTTAGTAAACTTTTACGTGTGCGAATTATGCACAACTTATTTTATTATTTTTTTAAAACTGTTTTATAGAACTCATCCGAGATATACATTTAGAATGAGTCAGTTTAAATTGTTTCGATTCATTATTAATAATGTCCCGCATGTTATGCATCGTTTAGTTAAATATCGCAATGAATCATCACTATGTTCTCTCCCTATTTCGCGCTAAAGTACTCTAGTTGTATGATTCAGAATAATAAAACAACTAATGTAATAAAACAAATTTTAAACAGCGAATTTAAAACATTAAAAAATTACAAAAGTGCATATAAATCTTTTAGCTTTCATACATCAATTGATGTTGTATTACAAACGAGTGAACTAAAAGATTTATTTAAAGATATCTTTGATTTTTAATAACAAAATACAACACATTACATACATTTGAGTTGTATACATATATATACATAGGGTATTCTTTTTATTACACTTTATAGAGATGGCAATGGTATAGAAGTATGTGAATATGCATGTGTGAAACGAGTCCTTGTTTTTTATATACATGTGAATTCGGTGATGTCTTGTTCATCTTAAACTTTAACTCTCTCTGGTTTACAGATATATATGCACATAACTTTGGTTCACATGTGCGTATCATCGCACGTAAGCACCAAACAGTATTTATAATTAAGCAGATACTCTTCTCTTTCTCTCTCCTCCATTTAATTTCACGTCTTCTAACGTCGTCTTTTTAACGAATGTTGTAAGACGTTTTGTTTTTCAATTTGATAAGTCTATGTTTCTTAGATCTATAAGCCCTTGCAGAATAATAATGCGCTGGGCGCAGCTTGAAACATGTTTCGCTCATTCCATTCGAGAGCGCAAAGCTGTTTTGTGCTTTTGGCCTCATAGCCATTTTCCTTCTTTGTGGTAGCAAGAAAGGAGAAAAAGAATATAGATGGAAAAAGTTGATCTCTGGAAGACGCGCTACCTACGTACATTGAAACCTCGGGTGCCGTCCGGACCAGTAGGCGATCGAACTACATTGCTAGGTAAGTTTCCACCATTCGGTGCATTTGACTTTGGTTGAATTCTATTAATTTCTTGCGTCAGTTTTTCTTCTGGGCTTTTTTCTTCTCCTAAGATTCTTTTTCTTGCTTCCGCATATTCTTGTTCTCTCTAAAATTATTTTGTGTCATAACACATAATATATTACTTACTATAACTGAAAGGATAAACAGTGATGCAGTTACATACTTGTTTAAGAGATTTAATTGGTTGCTTTGGTTTATCATCATTTAGTGGTCCATCGCCACTTCCTCTAGAATCTCCAGTTGGCCTTTTTAATATTTTTACAGTAGGTTGTGGTGGTACATATTGAGACCTCAGACCATCTTCTCCCAGTATAATCATTTTTGCGTTTGAATTAGTAGTTCTAAAGCAAACAAATTTTTTTATATATACATACACATCAATATATGGCAAAAGATAAATCACATAAAATAGCAACATATCTTTAAAACTGTAAAATAAACATAAAAATCTAGTAAGAATATTTATGTAATTACCTAGAAGATTCTATTTCTTCCTGTACTGCATTCAGTTGAAGAGCTTCCAGTCTCTTATCAAGTGCCTACAAAAATGAACCATGATTTTACATTATACTGCCACTTTTTAATAATATATTGTTTCAAAAATTTTAAGTTAGTTTGACTACAACCATATTTGTCTTTTTTTTTACACAGCATTCACTTTCTCATATTTCAAGAATGTCTTTATAGTAACATGAATCACTGCATAAACACATGGTAAAACGATAGACATGACCAAGTGCCAACAGAACATAAAATAATCAATTGCAATAGTTTCTCCATCATGCAAGATTTCAAGAAATCTGCACTTGAAGGAGTTCTTATAGGTTAAGCAACAGAGTTATTCTGCATACAAATCTAGATATAAATGTGAAAAATGAAATGTTAAATTCATCTTACTCCAGATTCTTCTATTTGTTCCCAGCTTTCGAGAACGTCGTCCATAGTTGATATATCGCAAATTGCAGCGAACAAACGCTAGAATTTTGCGATTGAAGAGAAACTGGTTGAATGCAGGAAGAGGAGAGAGAACTGAAGAGTATCGAAGAGAACGGAACGTCCGTGTAAAATGAGGACGCTTTTAGTGCTGCCGTATATCGTAAGATATTCAAACTTCTGTAAGGATCTCGAGGAACAATGCATATTTGCTGTCGGTATAATTGATCTTTTGCAATCAATATAAAATCATAATACATATCTAATATCACTTATGTATATATATACATATATATATAATGTAAATAAATTTGTGTTGTGTGGAACGGATTTATCAGACACAAGGAAACCGGTCTAGTACTCTCGGCTCCAAAGTGGTCGAGGCTACTGACATGTATGTACATACCTATTGTCTAGACTTCCTTGTTTGCATCCCTGCTTCCATTGGCGTTTTGGAGTCCGACGGTTCCCTTAACCCGTTATCGACTGAAGGCGAACAAAAGGAAGATCTTAGCTGATTGTAACTTGATAAAAAAGGATAAAAAGAGAGTAAGTTCGCCATCTTGGCGAGAACTCAACCTCAATGTATTCAATCAATCGGAGATTATAAAAAGAAGAAACTACACATACATAGTGAAACATAATTAAATTGAATATTTCTAATATGAATTCCTTAACGAAGCAGTTTCTTTGCTGTACCGCGATAACAAAATTGGATTTTACGGTATGTAAATTTTTGAACGTAATTGATATTTGTATGATTATTGACAATATATATATGGAGAACATCTTGCAGGATGAATATGAAAATTGTTCTCTTACTGTGGATATTCAAAAGCAAATTTTAGATAATACAATAAATAGTGACTTGATTAAGCGGTATCCACTAAAAGTGTCATATCAGAGAGCATTTTTAAAATTACTTATGGAAAAGGTACATGTACAGTTAATTTGAATATTATTGATTCTACAAAAAAAAACCTAAAGAGTACAAAATTTGTTTCTTTTTTTATATTACTGCTGGTTCATACAGATAGAGGAAAGTGGTAATGAAATTCATGATGACTTATACATAGCATATTGTAGATTAGTATCAATACCTGATGAAGAATCTGTACATTATCGCCACTTTTTAATAGAAAATGGAACATTAAATTGCATTACACTGAAAGAAAGTACAAATATGATTTCTAACGGTACTACAGGTTTGTGCAGTTGGCAGGTATGCTTATTTCTTCAATATATTTCTATTAGATAAGTTCACAAATTGCTTTACACAATTGTTCAACAAGTTGATCTAAAGAGAGAGAAAAAGAGAGAAAGAGATATATATTAGAGATAAAATATATATTATACTGTAATCAAACAAGATGATTTTACTTAGGATGCTTTAGTATTAAGCAAATGGTGTGCAGAAAATATAAAATACTTTTCTGGAAAAACTGTATTAGAACTTGGTTGTGGAGTTGGCTTAGCTGGCATTAGCATTGTTAGCACATGCTCTCCGAAACAGTATGTTTTTTCTGACGATCATCAAGAAGTACTCTGTATGCTCTGTGAGAATATAAAACTCAATTTTCTATCCCATAAACAATGTAAGCTACTAAATGTTTGCGATATGACATCACTGCTGAAATTGCAGTTGAGCTATGAATATACTGATATTCAAGTAGTAGAATTAAAATGGGAAAATATTAGTGAATATATAAAAAAGACTTTATCTCAGCCTGATATAATTGTTGGTGCTGATATTCTTTACGAAAGCAGTTCATTTGACTCGTTAATACTGGGATTAAAAACTCTTTTGACATCAAACAATTGTGCTGTGATTGCTGCAACAGTTCGTAATGAAGACACCGTTTCGCAATTTTTAGACCAATTAGGTATCTTGTGGCATTATATGTTGCACTGTAAAGAAAAAAACTCTGTGACACCAATTACACCCAAGAAAACTATTCAAGTGACAAAAGATAAAAAATCGTTTTATTTTAGGAAATTATAATCTCACTTTTGAGGAGTGTATTCCACCAAAGCGGATCGCATCAATACAATCAATTAACTCGCCTGTTCGAATATTGAAGATTTCTCAGAATACTTAACATTATTTTTGTTCCCTGAATCAGTGTTATTGCTTCACATTATTATTGCTTATTTGCAGTTAGTTAACAACAATTTGTACAATAATTTGGACTTGGAAGTTAGGAGCAAGTGGAAATGTGGACGATCTTATTAATAATCTAAGCGCGTAAACTCTCTTACAGATATAAATAACACATGTTAAAAATATGTATAAAAGTATTAAATACGTATAATATTTTTATAATATATTAACACTGTTATACAACTCAGAACCATTTTCGTTTAGTATGGCGCTTGAGTTTCATCTCAGTCTCGTCAACATCCTTGTCGGCATCCTTTTTCGTAGTCTTTTTTAACTTTTTTTCCTTCACTTTCTCTTTCACTTTTCCCTTCTTTATTTTCCCTGTATTAGAAGAATCGTTGTTCTTGTCCAATTGTTTATTCTTATTTCTCGCTGAAAAAGACAAATATTGTTACACAAGTTCAAATTTATTATACATTTTAAATTTATTATACATTTTTGTATGATAAATTTTTAATAAAACATATTGTCTTTTTGATTTTTGCTTTACCAGCAAATAATCCCATATACTTGTTTATACTCTTGTCCTCTTCTACCTCTCTTCGACGATCTATTTCCAAGCATTCAACGATTTCGTTTCTTCTTTCGACAATTTGCACCAACCTAAAGAGAATTAATATCATTAATATCAGTTGTTTACGCTTCCTTGCCCGATGTTAGTTCTATATATATATATGTGTGTGTGTGTGTGTATATATATAAATGTCCGATAAACATAAACAAGAAGAAACAATATTTTTCTAGAATTTATACCTTTGTATTAATGCTTCTTCTCTCTGTTTATCGAAGTCTGTTTTAGTAGCTTCTGGCTGACACATAAGACATCGTATCTGATACTCTACTTCAGCATGCTCCTCTTCTAATCTTTGTTGCCTCCGCAACAATATTAATTCAGCCTGTCTTCTAAATAGTTCGTTTTTTTCATTTACCAATGCAAATAATTCTAAAACCAATTCCTCCACGTCTATGCTGAGTGCGTCTATCAATCAAAGATTAATTGTTTATTAATATTACATATATCTTTACATATATCTTATGTAATGGTGTGTGTAGCGTGTGTTCGTATACATTATCATATACATTTCTCACCTTCAATTCTAGATCCTGATTCACATTTATCTCGTATCATCTGTTCCAATCGTACACCTTGTCTTTCTAAACCTTGCTGTTGTAATTCTATTTCATCTAATTCCAATTTTACGTCTTTCATAGATAACACTTTAATCTGTAATTAAATTTTGTCGCGTTTTATTTTTTTAAATTTGCACAAAAGGCACATGTGCGCAAATGTGTATGCATGTTATATAATTTTCCTTGAAGAAAAATCAGAATTTCCTTACCTTTCTTCTGTGCGGAATTGGTCGTGGCGGGGCGGGGCCCTTCTTCCTCTTCCATTTTCCTTGCACGCTTTTGTCGCTATAAGACTTGAGACTGTCATCGCACGAGTTTCCGCTCAAGCTTTGTCTATTACGATTCGCCTCGTCCTTGTTGGTCTTTTGATCTTCCCATATATTCTGGTCGTGATCATCTTTGGTACCGCGAAGCTTGATTATGGGAGATACATCGAAATTTAAATTAGTACTGTCTGTCGACACGTTGCAAGGTGTACTGGAAATTACTGGCGGTGGAGGAGCCGGCTTGCTTTTTCGAGGTCGCAAAGTTGTTCGAGGTGACGAGGTCTTGATTGAAAGAAACAAAAAACAATAAAAGTTAAATGTAAGATCACGTGAATATTTTTACAGAGTGAGACAAAAACTGAAGGTATGTTATTAAAAAACATACTTGATCCAAGGTTAATGAAGTGTTACATGACTTGTTAGGCGACTCGCGCTGATCGGATGGAAACAGTTCTTTCGCAGCCGGTGGCTGAGGCGCGGGTCTTTTCTTCCGGTACGTTCCGCCGGGAGTCGTAGTTGATTCGAAACTGGCTAAAGAACTATTAGACGCGTATACGCTTCCACGACTTAAATCAGCTCTTCTTGAAACAGTGCTTGTCTCAGGAGTAGTTCTGTTCACAAACAATAAGAAAAATTTATTTGCTTTTGCATAGACAACGCTACTCTTAGAAATAATATACAAACTTACTTAATGGTGCGTGGTTTCGGAACAGGCACGTTTCCTTGCGGCGTTCTGTTTTGCTCCCCTGCTTCGTCGCTATGTCCCTCTTCCTCGTCGCTCCAAAACGAATCAAGATTAATTTGTGGTGCAGCCAGAACTCGCTTCGTTCCAGATGTTGCGATTCCCCGATTCTCCGGTTTGCTACGAACTGCCGGTTTAGGCGGTTCGGGTTCTTCGATATCTTCGTCCTCACTGTCGAAAGGATTGGTCGACACTTTGCTGTCCTTAGAACTGTTTATTACAGTATGCGGATTGCTACGGATGCTGCTATCTTTTTTATCGCTCCAAGAAGAATCAACATTACTTTGTGACCCAAACGGAACTCGGTTGGTCATGGGCATTTCGGCAAAAACTTCTCGATTTTCCGATTTGCTCCTGGCTGCCGGTTTCGACGGTTTAGATTCTTCGATATCTTCGTCCTCGCTGTCGAAGGGATTGGTCGACACTTTGCTAATCGTAGAACTGTTTATTGTATTGTGCGGAGTATTATCCATGACACTATCTTCTTCGTCGCTCTTGAAAGGATTCAAATCCTCAGGATAATCCTCGTTACCGCTTAAATCAATAGGTTTTGCAGTCAATACGCTATTTCCTGTAGCAACCTCATAGAGGTTTTCGCTATCTTTTTTGAATTTTTCCTCAAATTTCGAGAAACTCGCTTTTTCGCTACTTGTGATATCTAAACTTTCCTCAGACTGTACAGTATTGATATGATCTTCAGTATCTTTTGTGCTTTCTTCGTGTTTCTTGATATTTAGAATTTTCGAAGTATTTTCCATAGACTGTTTGCTCACACTTTCGACGCTATTTTTACAGTCGTCCGTATTTTTAATCATCATAAAGTCTTCCTCAAGTTTCTTTTCCGAACGTTCTTTCTTGTTTACTTGAAGAACACCTTGGGACGCCAGATCTTGGGAATCGCTTTTATCTGCGGTGATATTTTGAACCGAAATTCCTTTCTTATTTTGATTTTTTTTATCAATATGTTCTATCTTGTCCCGAAACTCGAACATTTGGAGTCTCTTCTGCACCAAGGACAGTTTTATCTCGGGGTTAGCTCGTTCATCGTTTTCTGGCAACTCTTTGGTATTCTCTTCTTTTCTCTTATCTACGTCATGAAGTGAAATGGCAGTTGATCGCTGATTCTCATCGCTCTTAATATTTAAGCTATTTAGTGCGCTATGTACATCGAATTGCTGCTCAATATTGGACTCTACTTCGGGAGAATCCGTTGCAGAGCTGCGGGACTCCTCTTCCTCTTCATCTTCCTCCTCTTCCTCTTCCTCTTCCTCCTCGTTCTCGTCGTCGTCTGGGAATGCCGAACCGATCCTGCTCTTCGTTTCCTCTGGGTAATCAGAATTAACTTCAAGGTCATTCGTACTTGCGGACATGTCTTTCACGACGGTGGACTCTTCGACTTTCTCGGAAAGAAGATGATTGGCCATGAAGTTCTTGCGCATTTGCAATGTGTGGGATATTACATCGGGCACCGCAGTGCTCTCCAGTAAATTCTGTGCACCCTGTATATATGTACGAAAAAAACTTTGTTATTCGATTTTTTTTTTCTAACGCGCGTGAAATCTCGCAACTGACCTTTCTCTCCTTCTCCTCGTCGCTGAGAGGTCTCGGGAGTTCGTTCTCTTCTCGTTCTGCGCCGGACATCGCCGCTGGCTCGGTGTATTTGTGACGAACGTCAACAGACTCCTCCTCGTCCGGACACGTCTCGCAGCAGTACTGGCCCTCCTCGGTCTCGTAATAGTTTCCCGGCGTCAGCTGGTTGTTGCAGCGGGCACACCGGAAGCAGGTACGGTGATAAGGAGCCCGCGCTATCAGCAATTTCTCCGCCAGGAAAACCGGCATCCCGCATGCGACGCACGGATCCCTCCGCATCCCCAGACGCGACCCCACCTACGTTATCAGGATCGGACACATCGAAGGTTATCGCCATTGTTCTTTCATCTTGCTTCCACAGGCATTCCTCGGTTAGTAATATAAGTGAAGCGCACGCGCTATATATACACATATGTATATTAGACGCCATCACCACTAGTTTAACAGAGATAATAAATTACTATACGTTTCACGTACGTGTGAGATTGTTTACTTCTAAAAATTGAAAAACAAACTCTCGTATGTCTCTTTCTAAAGTATATGCACACACCACTAAATATTTTAGCAAATGACTACCGGTTAGAAGAAAGTAATATAGAGTCCGGAGATAAATATCGCGGCAAATGCTAGGTTGCAATTGTGAACGCGCCATTGAATATCGAGCTTCTCGTGTCGCCCGTTTGCAGCTTTTACACAGCTGGCGAATTTTCACAATAGCCGCCGGCCGTATACATCTCTCTCCGTATATTATCGCAATATGCATCTAGTCTGTGTCCGGCGTATCCAATAACACATTGAATCGGTGTAGCTTCCACAGAGAGAACATATACACGGCCGTGTATATACACAGGCAGGTATATATCACATGATCGCAATATAACAAGGATATTTGCTTTGCAAATCGGACGACCAAAGGACATGCCGGGTTAAATTTTTTAACGCAAAAGAGAGAGTGAAATGAGCGTGAATGTGTAAAGTTCCGCAAGAAATGGCGATTGATTTCTGATAATTATTTTTTCTACAATTTCTTTCAGGCTTTTCACGCCATTGTAGCGCAAAAAAAAAAAAAAAAAAAAAAAAAAAAAAAAAAAAAAAAAAAAAAAAAAAAAAAAAAAAAAACACTCCGGTATGTAAAATTTGAAAAAACCCGCTGGAGTGAGATTTCCATAAAGCGTAATTACTTAAGAATAAATTAATCATTCATTGCGCGTGTAAACGCTCATGCAAAATGAGACACTTGGAGAAAAACTGATTTAATTAAATAGCGAGTGAGTAATGACCGGTAAGTCTTGATATATCTCCGAGCTCCTATCGCCCCGTATCATCCGTTTGTAAAGAACAAAAACACGAAATCGCGTACTAATTTTCCCCTCGCTGAAAAATCGCACGGATGATAGGTTGCTAACCGCAAAATCGATCTTCATTAAACTTTTATCAACGCCACGTGCATAAGTTTTCCATAGGCGGTTTTAAATAAAGCGGCAATCGATCGCGCGCGGGTTAGCGCAACAAAAAATAAACCAAGAACCTCGCTTCGTGATTTCTATTGCAATCGCTTTCTCTTTGTGTATAATAGATTATTTCGCGATTATATAGACTTAATAATTAGTGTGTTATTGGTATTTTATATTGTGATTATGTTTATTAAGCGGATCGACCGGTTAAAAGCACCGATTGACGATTATCGCGAGAGTGCAGATACAACACACGCATCGCGAGTATACATATCAAGTCGAGATATCGATTTTCGTTAGACATTAAACGCGCGATTAATGAATGTGATTGGCGGATAAATGTGACGACGTTATTAAATCAACGTTATAATCAACTTTCTTTCTCGGCGTTATTAACATTGAATAAATTTTTTTTTTTTTTTTTTTTTATTTCTCTTTTTGTAAAATCTCGCGTAAAACCATTAAAGAGAGAGAGAGAGTTAATTTCCTCTATAAGATTATAAAACTGGATTAAAGATCTCCCTCCTCTGAAAACGAAAAACATCGATACATCGGAGAAAGCGAAAATTTTCGACAGTTTTTTTTCTTACCGTTTTTCTTCGTAGTCTCTCTCGCACGACGGGAAACGGACACGAGAAACGTTACGACTGTATGGAACTCGTAGAACGGTGGAGAGGCTGCTGACCGCGCGCGTCCGATTTCTATTGCGTGAGTGCGCGCGCGTACGTACGTGCGTGCGTGCGTCGAATACATGCAACGAGTAGCAATGACATATAAATAGAACGTTGCGCTCCGGCTAGTCTCCACGCTCATGATTAATTACTTTCCACGATGTTTACTACATTTTGTAACGTGCAAACTTTACATCAGGACTTCAATATGAACTGTTATCCAGTTATTCCTTTCTTTCTTTCTTTCTTTCTTTTTTTTTTTTTTTTGGAAAATGCGCGCGACAACGTTACGAGAAAAGTTTTTCTCTCTTTCTCCGATTCCAAAATGGCACGTGACAGACGATCGTCCCGTACGATCTCGGATGACCGTTTCCGGTGTCGAGATTTATTGGTCGAGCTCCATCGACCGCTGTCTATCAGAGAGCCATGGCGAAGCGCGACGAGATCGATGGCCGACTACTGGTCTGGAAACGTGCAAGGCGCTGGCCATCGGCAACACCGACCGATGAGATCGATAGAAGATATTTTCAATGGCTTTTTTCAGTTCAAGAATTACAGATTTTTTGACCACACTATTGTGTGTGTGTGTATGTGTGTGCGCGCACACCGGAAAATATTTTCACAGAACGTGACGTGAAATTATTCTCCGTTGTAAAAGTAAAACACAAACAAACAGGATTCAATGACTGGGCAAGCTCCATATAACCGCCGCAGCGCATTTGTCAATGTCGTTTGTTACTTAGCATGACACAAGGAAATGCAATAATTTCCACGGAGGAGTAACATGCCATTTTACACGAACAACGAGCACCAAATTAACTTTGCAAATTTATTATTTGTTTGATTTTTTTTTTTGTCTTTCGCGCAAATCACGCGGTGCGTCTTCGAGCGATTATCGTGCAACGAGCTAGTGTGTGCGATTCGAAGCGTATGTGCCAGGCATGCAATTGTTCCAACAACAACGGTTCTCAACAAAAGACAAGCAAAACAATAAACGACAAAGCAAAATTACCTTCTAGCAGAATATTTCAGGTTTATATTGCCCCATTAAGTCCAAGCTTTCCTCCTGGAGAACAAAAATATAAACGATAAGAAAGGATGGGTTGACACATACGTATCAGTGCGAAGACGAGCGACAGTTCCCAGAGACAGTTTTGATTTAGCGCGCGTAACGTTCGCGGACGTTTTATCATATACTTACGTCATAACGCGTTCCTTCGCTTTACTTCGCGAATAATTCGCCGAGCAACTTTTTTGTTTTTTAGAGAAAACTCGATTTTCCAGTTTAACCAACTGGCCAAACCAACGTTGTCCGCGTTGTCTGGTACGAGTTCACCAGTCTGTCGCGTGACTGACGCATGTTGGTTTTAAATGCACCGGACGGCAATGCGAACGGTAATGAACAAAATTCGACCCACGCGAACATGGCACACGTTGACGTGTACATAACTCGTCGATTATTCTCTTTCGGAGTTAACGTGCGAGCAGAGAGGAATCGAGATAACTGGCTCGGAAAATACAAATTAGTTGAAATTCAATTTAAAAATGTATTTACCTTTTCAGTTCCGAAAAAATTATATTTCCCAATTCATTGATTTTTTTAATTAAAAAAAGAAATAAACAAGTTAAAGTATAAACGAAAGATTTACTACTGTAACAGTTTTCTTACGAAAATATGTGCTTAAAACACGTATCTCTTACCTAAATCTTTTGTCAACTTTGTAGGTCAGACGAGGATATATGCATGGCGTAAAAGTCAGCGTTGTATAGCGCATAATAACCGCACGATCAATCAGAAATCTGTCCTAAATGCAAGTTTCATGTTGTATTGAATATACTGTGTTGAAAAAAAAAAAAACTAGTGTAATGCGTAATATTTATTTAGTCATCGTAAATACAAATTTATTTATCATCGCAATATGACACGCTGTGTGATTACTGATGCAATAAAATTGGTGCATTTAGAACAGAACACTGACTTGCTCGTTAACGTTATTTAATCTAACGAATGCATTTTTGAAAATGCAGACTTGTGTACACCACATAGGTGTATATAGTTGTCGCGCAATTTGATCGATAAAATTCTTGAGCAAAACAGATAGCGTCTCGACGTTCGAGATAAAAGAAATTTAGCGCGAGAGAGAAGGAAGGGAGGAAGAGAGAGAAGGAAGGAACGATTTTATATATATATATATATATATATCGGAAACAATCTAGCAAAGTTACGTAATGTGCACATGGTAGCTTTTCGTCTCGTTGACATTCGAACTTTGCCATTACGTTGGTCTTACCCGTTGTCATCGGAATTGTCATAACTTCGTAACAGAATCCGACCTACGTTCGCGTGACTTCTGCCTCAAGTCATTTGAGTAACATTTCTCGAGTCTAGTGAGTTTCTGCACCTAGACACGCGCCGCATGATATTTCTGTGAGAGTTCGTGGTTGCTTGGAAATAACACTACGTAGAGAACACTACCGGCTGTCGCGCGACCGGGACCTTGAAGAAATTTGCCACACCACCCAGTGCAAACACGAACATGTATCTTTTGACGCGTAAAATTATAGCACCTGATATATGTCACTATATATTTAAAAAAAAAAAAAAATGACTCACACTCGACATCACAGATAACCGAAATTTTCTTTTTCTCATTCAATATATCATTCAATATAGCGGCACCTGTGTTTGCGAGCAAATCGTATCGATTACAATTACTTATATTTGCCGTACGACAAATCATAAGAAATATAATTATTTATATTATAAGAATTATAAGAAATATAATTACTTATATTTGTCGCACGACAAATTATAAGAAATTAAAACGATTAGATTACAACTTTTATGCAAAAAGAAACATTTTCTAGCGCGAAAGTTTAATTCGAGAAATATCGAGTGCAAAATTTACACAAGTATCTACACTTCATCCTACTTTCTGAGGCATGGAGCACCATTTTGACAAGATGCTAGAACATATAAGAAGTGGGAGATAATGATACTAATTCAGGGTCACCACCAAGATGTAGGTTACATCACCTATCGTGAATAAACATTTCACTCGCAATCGTTTTCAGGAGCATTAATTTAGCCGACAAGTGCGGCTGAAAATATTTTGTTTGACAATTTAGCGAACATAAAAACAATAAAATAGATCAAATTTTGTTTTTTCTACGTCAGTTCTTTCGATTCAAAGTTCCGTTTGAAACGATGCCAAATGTATAAAACGTATTTCACGATCAGCCTTCGTTGTGCTTCATTGGTTTGCTTTTCATACATTTGCTAACTATCATGCCAATGCAAAAACTCTTCTTGACTTGCTTATTAAAGATAATCGCGCCGGTCTAGCGGTAAGTACGAGGTAGGATCTGGAATCGCGGAATCACGAGGCGACCGGAATGACTGACAGAAGCGGTCATTGTGTCGGCCACGAAATCACCGGCTAAATGGATCTCTCCGGGACAGATACCGCGCACGCCAACCGCGCGTGTTTCTTTGTCGGGTTTACTTTATGACCTTTGGCGTCTTCCTCGTTTAATGATAACGTAACGGTCCGCAAAATCCGACCGCAATGGGCCAAAATGTAAATTTTATTGCTAGAGAGAACCCCCCAAAAAATGTCTAGCAGATGATATTATGTGTAAAAAATTTTTTATCCAACAAATATGCGACAAACAAAATGGACACTTTCACATTGCGTCGAAACAGATGTCATGTGAATTATACTTTTGAATATTTTGACAAGCAATTAAGCATCCATAATATAAAGCAAAAAAAAAAAAAAAAAAAAAAAAAAAAACATTTAATCACGCACATTACACGCAAAACATATATTCATTTATTGTTCAATACAAGGGGGAAAAATTAATGAATTTCGCAGAAATGCAGTCGACACAAAGAATAATAATAATTGATTGTTCGTGCGAGATGTGCATGTGTGCGAGACGACGTTGCGAACGCGAGCGTCAGATCCATCTCCTCTCTCGCCTACGCTCTCATCTTCAGCCAGTCATTAAGCGAGATAATGGAAAAAGGGCAGATATAAAAAAAGATGGGAAAATGGGAACGTGCCTGCGTGTCGACAATGCGCGCGTGATTACGCAAACGCACCGCGACGATGGCGTTTGTTATTGCTGTTGTTGCGCCGCGAGGTGACGTCGCCGATGTCAAGGTGAACCGCGTGTGCGAACGAGCGAATGCTCAAACGAACGCTCTACGCGTTGCGCGACTTTCTTCAAGATACTCAATTCTGAAGTAAACGTTCAAGAAAAAAAATCTCCGTCTCCGATTCTTTGAGAGCCGCTTAAAGTACGCGCGGCTCTAACAAAACAAACGGTTTAAGTGGGTCGACTAGTCTCGCAATGAATGCGCGGATATGTGGTTAGACAGAAAGGCGAAAAAAAAGAAAGAGAAAGAGAGAGACAGAGGGAAAATGCTCGATTAACACGTTGAGTGCCCGAAGACACGACGAGCGAGTGTGTGACTTATGTCCGATCGCTTGCGTCGTACGCGAGACGTCTCCGACATTTTGCAATATTATATGCTTATTTATAGACAATAAAACGCGCAACCAACGGTGTAAAAATGCGACTTGTAAAAATAACTCGTCCTGCTTTCGCACGGAGATAAATTGCGAACAATTGAGCAAGTTTAAATACTGTCACTCAACGTGTTACACACATAAACGCGATTGGTTCTCCGCTCTGGATAAGCTTGAGGGAGTTTTTTTAAGCTCGCGATGACTTATGAAACTACATGTATAAAAATTACATAATGACGTTTACTAGGAAGAGAGCCGGCCAAAAGAAAGTTACGAAAAGCGTGTCTTGCCCCGATTGTTTTTAACCGATCTGTACTGTAAATACGGCGTACCTTTTGTTTAGGAGATTCCGGGACCGGGGCGATCCTTTCGTCGGACGACTCGCTGCTCGTTCTGTTCGTTGCTAGACGATTAGGTGACGAGCCTGTAACAGAATCCGATTATTTTTTTCAGGCTTCAGGTTTTTACTTTATCAATGATAAGTTTCTCTTAGATTAAATAAATGATCTTAGAAGAAATTTAATTATTAAATATTTTAATTTTAAATATTTTACTTGTATAAGAGATGTGTGTTAATTCTTTTTATGCGCGAAACTTGAGACGAAATGTAATTTCGAGCACGACTTGATGTTGTTTATGAAACGTCCTATAAAAACTTTCTTTGGTAGCGTGACTATTTATGCACGGAGAACTGGAAGTACCGCTATTGTGACCGGTATTAGTCCAAGCGAAGCGGAAACACGTTTTTTGTTTGAACAATAAAATTTACAATAACCACGCGCACGCGTAGAAAGAGGAAAGAATATCCGGATTTGATAAACGGAATGTGATTGAAATGAAAAAAAATTTTATGATGCGCGATAATAGTATATACCTATATTACAAAACATCGTAATACTGGTTTTCTTATAACGCAACGAATTTTGTAAAAGATAATGTTAGATATCTGAAAAAGAAAATAGTTTAAAGAATTTAAAATGATTTTCTCCATGTAATATCATATTACGTAAAAAGTTTAAAAGTTGCAAACTTTTTTTTTGTGAAAGAAATTAAAAAACATTCAAAATCACATTAACTTTGTCAGTCGGCGATAACGAGTACAACGTCGTTACACCGTATTATTTTTTATTTTAGACACGGTGTAACGACGTTGCACTCGTTACACCGTATCTGAAATAAAAATAATATTGACATTTTTACCAGGCGGTAAAAGGCGGTAACGAGGAAAAGTTGTTTAACTCTCAGCGCATTTGCATCAAACCGTTCGTTATACCTGCGTGACATTTTTTTCACGTTTATGATATTTAGCTCTTTTGAAACATTGAAAATATATGAAAGAGAACACTTCATCGCTCAACATTATATCGTTCGTCCGTCGAGAGAAGTGCCGACTCTATTCCCGAGTTCAGGCGCGGTCTAATGTAGCTATAAAGCGGACAGGACGTCGGACTACCGAGCAATGTGGCAATTTCCTCGTTGCAGGTAGTGATCTCAGAAACGGGATAGGTCCTCACGATCGCGTTAATTTGCAGCCGAGTGAGCATTTACGGCGCGGCCGAGGAAAGGATCGTCTTCCACGATCAAGATTAACCGTCGTTCAAAGGTTAACGGGACGGTTAATCTACGAGAAGCCTGGAAATCTATAAAATTAGAAGCTGGGGAAAAGATGAACTTTTAATAGGCCATTGCCTCACCGTGTATCCTGCGACACGTAAGAAAGCTCGGTACGCGAATATAATAATCCGGCAAATGACGTGCTTCGCCCTTCGGTAACTGCCGAGATCGCACGCAAGGGGGGAAAGCAGAAAATTAGAAATCACGACGAAGAGAGAGCACCTTATAAGATCGACATTTTGCGTAACGAAACGCCAGCGGGCTTTAAAGAGCGTAGCTGTGAAACAGCAATCAAAGAATTCACGTCGATCTCCTTGACTCCATATAAGTGTATACATCTTTTTCTTTACCTTTTACTGCTAAAGAAACGCTTTACCAGTATCGCGAACGGAAGCTTTAGCGAGTAATTTTGATTGAACATGTAACTGCGAGATAAATTTTCTCGCAGGAGATGTACGTGTTCACGAGATGGAAATGTAACGTGATGCGTTCGTAGTGTGTTACTGTAAAAAAAAAAACCAACAAAAATTTCGCAACAACGTCTGTGACGACGCACAACAACGTTCGTTCAACAAGTGGTTGCAAACGATAACGTAAAACGATCGATGCTTACTAGTAGCTATTTTCCGATCGGGATGGAAACGGCGAAAAAGGCCGCGTAAAAAGGATGCAAATCTTGTGTATGACGACTACTCAACAAGTGGCTACTCAAGTTATTTTCAAAGTTATCCTCGCGATCGGACAGATAATTGCATTTATGATGATTAAGAATTCACAGAAATGAAACATTTAAGAGCGAGAAATTAAATGTTATCTCAACGCACAAAACGTCCTTTTTGTACGATGCCGCACACCAAATTGTTTGTCAAGGCAATCTAGAAAAAGAAAACATTCGAACATATTTATATTGTGAAATAAAAAAAATTTTTAAATTATAATATCCATCAAGTACGAATATTCGTATCTCAATAATGGACGAGAAGAAACTTTACAAGTCAAGAACCTGAAGCCGCAGGCGAGCGGAAGAGGATTTTTTGTGACAGTTTGCATCTCTAAATTGAGGGAATTATTGTTGAAACAGATGCCGAGACCTTGTGCGAATCGTTCGTGTGCATGACGTTTGTCGCGTGACTTCCGCGACAAACGTCAAACGCGCGCGAGATATTAATCGAAGGGACAATTGCGAGAGAGATACGTCGGGACCTTACAAAGGGGAGAAAGCTAGAGTCACCAATTGCGCTGACACGCGCGCGATCGGCGTGTAGACTATTTGGCCCATTTAGCAATGAACTCCAATTGTGCCGAATGTGCGCGAGATGTTAACGCGTCGCGACGTTTCAAACGTCTGTCGATCGGACTCGCCTGATTTCTACTTCGAAAGCGAACGCGATGCAAAAAATTTTTTTTTTTTTTTTTTTTTTTTTTTTTTTTTTTTTTTTTTTGTCGCACGATAAATCGGAACACGCGTGGTGTTACCGTGGAGACACACGTTGCGACAGTCGCGTGGCTCATTTAACCGGGAAACGCTACCTGATCACGTATGTAAAAGCAAATTTACACGGTTCGCTCCAATATTGATTGCCGTCATTTCAATCGCGGACTGTATTTTTCACGGCGAGCGAAAACTGAATTACGCGAAATTAGATTTTCCTCGTGATAATCACTCTCTGTGAAATTTCCTATCGATCGAAAAGAAAAATGATCGCGCGCTGAGATAGATTAGCGACGACAAAAAAATCACCCTCTTTTTACGAAAAAGGAGGTCTAGTTGATGTACTTTTTTTTTTATCGCAACTATATATCCGATAAAGCTGTCGAGGGAAGAGCGATGAAAGAAGCGAGCAATCGATAATCAGATAGAAAACCTGTGTCGAAAATTATTCTATTTCTGAGAGACTAGACTAGAGAAATATTCGGATCAGATTCTAATATATTCTGAGAAAAAAATATATGACCGCGAAAAAACCAACTGCGGAAAGTTCTCTGAATACTTCAATCAATAATTTCAGTCAGGGGGGATGAATTATAACCGAGAGGGCGCATGCGAAAACATAAACAATGTACGAATACAAAATGATAATGTAATCAAAAGAGAATAAAAATAAATGTACGTTTCATTAACTGTTTTACGTTGAAATCGACTCAGTCTTTGTACAACGAGATATTTAAGATGAGTTTTAAAACATAAAACATTGTTTCTATAATAAATGTAATAAATATATTAAATATAATAAATATATCTATTGTATATAAACTACAGTACATCAGATTGCTCTTAATTCTGATGAAGTAAACTAAGATATTCGCAAAACCACATGCACATGAAAATGTTTGCAACACACGTGATAATATCATACAAATATTGTAAAAACTATTTTGTTAACTTTTTACAAAAACAAGAAAAAAACTTTCTTACCTCCAAAGGTTTGATAAAATTGCGATAGATAGGTGAGAATAGACAATCGATCGGGCACCGTGCAGGACGCCATGTCCTCGGCGTCCAGAAGAGCAGGAATCCCAAGATGCTGCTCGGCTGTTCTGAAAGCCAGCTCGTTGTTTCCGTACACATCGTTCTTGTTAAGGCTGTCAAAGTCACTGTAACAATAAAAAAGAAGAATGGAATGACTTAGAGATACCGCTCATTAATCCGTCTTGTGCGCTGCTTTTATCTTTCACCCGGCGAGTGAATATTAATCTTCTCCGCTTTTGTTACTTCAATATGTACTCTTATCCTCGTTCGTATTTATTCGAAGGTTATTCGACGCGAAATGTAAAAAAAAAAAAAAAGAAAAATATTCCTTGAATTAATTAGATTGTCGATTTTCTGTAGGTGTGTACGTGGTGAAAATACTGAGAATTGTGCTGTCTTCATAAAAACGAATATAAATAACCAACACAATGCGCAATAACTACTGAATAACTTGTAAGCGACGTAATTAAATATGCTCGGTCTTTACTAAAGCGATACTCCGTGGTGGTCGCGAATACGATTATATTTCTCTTAATAAAGCGAACAACAGCAAGCGGATATGACGTAACGTTGAAGAAGCTTAAAACGTGATAAATATGTTACTGAGTTTTCAGGTTTTTTCAACGTCGATACTCTCTCGGAAACAAAAGCAAGAAACAACAGAGAACTATAAGATGAAGAACTACCAGCAAAATAAAAAACAATTGTTTATTTTTCTCTACGTAAAGACATCGTTATTTCAAACCGATCTTGAAAATAACTGATGTCGACGTTTGTAATGACACAATAAGCACCAGCCTTGTGACGAGATAAAACTTGCAATATCACCACTATAATCTTCTCGAAAATCTATTCGGGAGGATTTAAACGAGACGCTCTTCAGGATCAAAGTTCTTCTGAAAAGAGAGTTTACGTAAATTCTCGGAAGAAAAGTCCGAGAAATATCTCTGACTTAATCCTTCGTCTTTTACATATCTTGACACTTTCCTGCACTTTGTAGATAATTATTACTTTTATTGCAGTCTACATGTCTATTAGACATTCCGTTTTTTTATATAACATTAAGTAGCACTCCAGTATTAAAATTTCGTAATTTCTGGTAAGATTTTCCGCTTTATTTTTTGGAGGAGTTTAAGAACTTCGAGATATATAAAACGGTAATTCCAGTCAAAATTACTCTCCGTACTACAAAACAAATTTCTCTTTGGAACAAAATAATTCTTAAAAAAAAATGATTCTTCAAATATTCGTTTTATGAACAATAGAACTTTTAATCTCTTGAAAATAAAGCGGGAACTCTCTTTCTCTGATAAGGGAACCATGGAATTTCATTGTCGAGGTGTTAGCTTCACACACACGCTTTTCCAACATACTACGCGCCGCTTTTTTGTAAATGCCTATACAGTGAGCTATGAGCGTTCCACTTTTAGGCAAATCGATAATCACAAAAGCCCGTAGTACTAGTGCATAACTGATCGGGCGATTCAAGTAATACTTGAAATTCTAGGTCGAAAGATGAGCACTTGATCGGCGCTCATGTAGGGTACGGCTGCTCGATTGATGGCACGATAACAACTTGGATATTAAATGTTTGTTGCAATTTATATATAGAGCGTGAAATCACACGACACAATGTCACTTTCCCGTCTCTTACGATTTGCGCACTCTCTGCGTGCACATTTCACGGAAATTCTATGTTATTGTGCAATTTTATCGGTGCCGTAAATCGCGCGGAAATCGAAGCAACGCGTATAAAGCTCGCAATAATTCCGTACAAGACAAATTGTTCGGTCGCATTTTACGAGAAGAGACAGCGAGAATACGCTAATAACGTGACACAAATAATAAATATATTGCTTCTTCTCGCAATATCTCTTCTAACAATTGCTTCTGACTCGTGATAAATTTGGTGATTGATAAACGACGGGCGGTCATCAGGACGACGAGGTCACGATGAGTCAGAGAGTTCCAGCAGATCGGTGCCACACCCACTCTTTTCATTCTCGTCCTCTCGCCGTCTCTCTTTCATCTCCCTTCATCGCGACCGCCAAGAAAAAACCCGACAAGAAGCGAGTTGACACGTCTTTCGCTTATTGGCGATATTTCACGATACTCATCGCGCGCGCCACTTAGACGTTAATCGCCGCGTATATCTCATCTTAAGAGAGAAGAACGAAATCCGTTTTTATCCGTGAAGGAAATCTATTTTTTTTTTGCGATGCTGATACGTCGCAAAAAATAAAGAAATCGCGCGAGTTCGCGACGTAAACGGACTATAACGTTAACTGAACTATTTTCTAATAAACAGTAGAAAAGCTCAGTTGTCATTTCGTTTTTTTTTTTTTTTCTTTTTGTAAATAAATTCTTCGAATTTTTGCGCTTCGTATTTGACGCTTGCATCAATATGGATTTTTAATGCAACTCTTATAATTTCACCAAAGACGCAAAGGTCTGCTCTTTGCCACGTGATTCTCCTTCAATCTCCAGGTTAGGCGCACCTGTCGGTTTCACTTTCACCCGCGCCTCTCGTCGGAGATCCACACAAGATATTCTCACGTGATATTCTTCCGGGATATAACAGAGCCCGGGCTCTTCTCGGCGCGGATTTCGACAATAAGAAATCGCGAATCGAGTCGCAACTTCTTTGAATTTATCAATCGCTTTATACGTGAAAAAACATCAATAGTTTATAAAGACGCATTATACGCATCGCGGCCTCGAACCTTTGTCCTTTGTAGGGAGTTAAAATAACTCGCAGTGACGAAGTTCGCCTCGAAGTTCGAACGGACGAGCGAAGAAGCGAGGAAAGAAAGAAAATTCCGTTTCAGAGTCGCGGAAACACAGTAAAGGAAAACTTCTCGCCGCTTTACTGCCTTCGCCGTTACGTCCGAGTAGATTTTGTCGGACTCTGGCCGAGACAATAAGAGAAGAGAGATGAGAAATAGTCCGCGATCCCCGTCCGTGATAAAAAGCGAATTCTCCTCGTCGTGAAATCTCGAGTACTTATACCGGAAAGCCACCAGTTCTCTTTCTCTCCGAAGATTTTTATCTTCAGACGTACAATCAAATGTTTTTTTTCCACAAAAAAAAGGGTTCAATTTTTTTCAAAAATATGGTTAAAACGCATATTCATACTTCGTGAAATTACTTTCGAAAAGAAATGTTCTTCATTCCGTTACAAAGACACAGAAAAACTGTAGATTGCGTTCACCAGACCACGAAAAAAAAAAATTTACTCCTCCGCCTCGATATTATCGAGCGGATGAGGCAGAACTGATAAAAGAACGGGACGCTTTTTCACAGACAACAAGGAAACGATGGGAATGTTTTATTTTTACGAACTGTGCACCTCTTGAAAAACCGTCGCTCGATCTATAACAGAACATTCCCGTCTTTTGTTGTGAAATATTTTCAAGTTCGACGGTTCCAAATCCGCGAACTCTTTCCTGCTTTCTTCCGACATTTCGCATCGTCAAATATGACGAAGGATTATTGAAAAATTAATTGAACGAATCGCGCGCGCGAGTTATTTTCGTTACAAAAGAAGATTCTTTTGGGAGTGCATTTACATGACGACAAATTTATTCCGCTCGCGTTATTTATTCAGACGCGTCAATGTACCGAAACGATTTGCAATAATTGCCCGATGTTTTTCTACTACGAGACATTTATTTGAGCGTTTGCCAAGAAACGTGTATACGTCGTTCAGTCTTCATGAATAATTAAAGACAATCAAATCTCTCGATTTGCAAGTTTATTTATTTATTTATTTTTTTTATCGGTTTATTGATTATCTGAAATGAAGAAAAGATAACGCTCTTTATTTCAAATATTATAATACCCACGCGTATACACACAGAGTGTTTCACACCCGACGGAGAGACTTATAATTTTAAAACGATTCTTCGGATTTCTCTTTTAAAGGAAAATTTTAAAATGTCGAAGATATAAAGTTTACATAAGCGTTTAAAGTTGAGACGGAATGAAGTTGTTTAAAGTTTGCCTTGATCAGAGATGATAACTTCACAGTGATATAAGCGCTCCGAGACATCGATCTGTTCTTAAATATCAACACGATCCTATATGCACACGACCCGTATTCTCACACGAGTATATCGCACGGACTCTGCATACGTATCTAAAGAGATCAAAACCTCATACAATTGTAAAACTCGCACTTACATTCTCTGCGAGAGTATATGGTGTCACAGAAAATAAGTGGTGCGTGAGTAGAGTGTGTGTCCAAGTGTTGATATAAATCTCTAGTTTATAGATCGCTAGGGTTAAATAGAGACATATCTCGCGCGACTATTTCTGATGTAACAGAAGTAGTTTATTTTTGTAGTATTTTACTTGTGCGCGTAAACTTTAAGAAAAAAAAATTATAATAAGTTTTAATTAAAACGATAGAAAATATCAATTAAAACAATCGAAAGCAAAGATTTGTGAAATGCTAACATTGATGAACAATGTTGATTTATTCGCGAAGAGAGCAGATTTTAACATTCCCGGCAAACTGGAACGAGTTACGCAACGCAAGAATTGTTACAAGTTGTTGCGTATGACATTGTAATCTGAGAAAAAAAATGAGTCATGCGTAACGCAAAAACATTTCTGAATAAAGACGATTTTTAATTGAAGATTGTAGTGATATAATATCTGATTATGTTTCGTTATCACCGACGAAATACCGAGGCACATCCTCCGTATGACGGGCTGCTGTTGCTTTATCGATCGTCAATTCACTGAACTTCTATTTTTAGAAGGACCTTCCTTCGTCGCCGAGCGACAGCTACGCGAAATCCTGGAATTACTGTACGAAAGAGACAATCCGTCGGAGATGCGTCGGAATTTCTGGATTTTTGCATCTGTTCGGAAAATCCTTAGAAATCTTCGAATGTTTTAATGATATCTCGAACGCGCGCAATGAGCGTACTTTGACATTTGTTACGGACGTATTTAAAGAGAGGTTCTTGAATAAAATGTAATCTTTGAATTTAATCCAAATTTGTAGAATTCTCGTTGCCATCTTAACGTACGTCGAGAGATGACACGAAACTTTCACGTCGCAAAACAAATTTTCTCGACGAGAATCGACAAACTGTGTGTAATCAAGACAAAACGTAACCAAGTCACACAATGAAGCGCGCGAGAACTTAGAAACCAACTCTCTATTGCTTTAATGTACATGACAATCAGCTTAAATGTAACAATTTGGAATCAGAAATTGAACGATTTTGCGAACTAAATTATATATTTACGATTATACAACACCGGCCCACGTGTGTGCCGAAATTTGTTGCGCTCAAAGTAGCGTTGCGTTTAAATAATTATTTAAGATTGTCGCCGAAAAGAAAACGGATGATAAAATGAAGCGTTCGTTATCAACATCTTTTCGCGCTCAATTGCGTTATGATGGCGATTACATACTCGATGTGTGAACTTACATGAGATCTGGCCGAAAGTGATGAATCATAGCGCAGAAGGCGAGTCCGTCTCTCCAGGAGGTAGTCATGTTTTGCACATTTACACCCGGATAACCGTCGGTAATTCGACGGCACCAAAGCTCCAGCGCCTTCGTACCTCGTCTCTCGCCCATCTCGCGTGTGTTTACCGCTTTTTCTTTCCTTTTTCACGCCTTGCGGTACTTCCTCTATGCGACCGCGCGAGTACTTTTCTTTCGCTTGGCCGACTCCTCTATGCCCACTAGTATTACTCTTCGATACCACTAGTTTGGCTTCTGAAAAAAAAAAAGTAACCGGTTTTCGCGTTTCAAACATCTGTTCATAACATCTGTACATACAATATAATAATAACATTTATGTACACACTTATATCGCAATTAATGTGTTTTGAAGAAGAATCGGTCTCTGAATATACTTTTGCTCTATGCGTGTGCTAAATTGGCTGTGCGTTTCTCTCGGGGACTGTTCAAAAGTTGCGACGTCACAGAACTATGAACAATGTTAAAACGAGGGAAAAAAAAAAACAACGAGCATCGCAAATTGGTTCGCGATAGTCGAAAATAGGTTTTGTCGCAACGAGTTGCGAATACACTCTCCAAAGCGACGGATAGGGAGAAAAAAAACAGGCGAACTGTAAATTGCTAACGCCGTTCGTTGACTGTCCGGGGGACCGAATGATGTTTTGCGCAACGTGAAAGCGAGAGACTGCGCCGAACAACGCGTGAAACCGCGCACCGGGTCAACCGTGAAACCACGCGGCGTGTTCGATAAGCGTGTACCACGTTGCATTTTATTAAGTTGTTCTAGTGTGTCATTATTATTAGATTATTATTATTACACGGGACCAACCATGTCCAAATCAACTCAATATGTAAACATCGCTTCACTAAAATTGCGTAATACTCGTGTAAGTCAAAAACTTATATATTATATAACTTTGAACATCTCAAGCAAAAAGCCGAATCCAAGTATAAAATGAAGAATCAACTGACGCGCGCAAAGGTACTAAATCAACGCTAGCTATTGTTTTGTTCGCGTTTTTGTTTAGCGCTCTCAAAGATCCGTGTATTGTAATTTGTCGGAATTGCAATAAGAAAAGCTGCGCTGCGCGTAGGCGGATTTCGTAATAACACAGCAGTTATGATATTTCACGCTCGGTAAAAATTCAGGAATGACGTTTCACATAATAGGAAAGCGATATGAAATATGTAAGTACCGCCTTGCCACCACGGCGCGCAACACACACACACACGCTTCTCGATTTCAGATCAATCAATTATCGAGCGTACATATATCCCCATTTTGCAGAATTGTGGAGAAAATTCCGCACTTTATTTTCATCTTTTCTCGCAAACTTTCGATGTACGACGAATCGATAAACGAGAGAAGAAAAAGAGAAGTTTCTGAGAAATTGCTTGCGATCGCGGTCGGTTTTTCCTTTCTTATTGATAATGCATAAATTTATAAGTTTTCTTCTGAATTTTGACACAAAAGTGGAACGACTCACATGTCCAAATGCGAAAGAGATTCACGGGTGCTTTAAGATGCAATAAGGCTCGTAGAACCAGCTATAACATCACGCATTACACGCGATATCACGCGAATGTAAAAAACTAGAGCGGATAAGTAGTTAACGGGAAAGTGCTCGGAGTCGCTCCCCGCTTTTAGTCCAGTCCGACCGGTTTCTGCACTAAACACGAGATCCGCGAGCTATCCGTAACATCGTTTGTCAAACTATCCCACAGGCTTCTCTCTTTCTTTCTCTCTCTCACACACAAAGCTTTTTTGCTGTCGTTACAACGAAACGCCTACGACACGTGATTTCTGTCGCATTCGTTGCGA
The DNA here is from genome assembly GCA_014825685.1 of Pseudomyrmex cubaensis. Taxonomy (NCBI): domain Eukaryota; kingdom Metazoa; phylum Arthropoda; class Insecta; order Hymenoptera; family Formicidae; genus Pseudomyrmex; species Pseudomyrmex cubaensis. The sequence continues at coordinate 35,290 of QVOA01011326.1, read as the reverse complement.
TCACGAAGTCGATTCATTTATTTGTGTCGTTGTCAACGCGCAGCTTTACCGCTCTATACAAAAGTACACGGCGTTTTCTACCTCTTCTTTTTCTCAACCCGACACACTTCTCATCGGTTTTCACCTAGCCGGACAAAAATCATCGCTTTGTATCTGGTTCGGTAAAAGTACAGATTTTGCTCAGATCGCGATGCTTTTATCACTCATGGGGATAGAGAAAACATTTCAACCGAACGTACACGTCGTACACGTGAGATATAAAAATTAATGATTCGGTCGCGGAAACTTGAAATTTTTTCTCGCGTTTTTTATTTTCCAACCACACCGCGACGTGTTTCCTTCGTCGTTCAATCCTCGAACTCGCCGGTTGCACCGGTATCCCAATATCTCACCAACTTGAACCGTGATTAATGGTGCTGCCGAGAGCATGCACGCCGTGAGTGAAACGTATATAGGTGCGCAGAAATAAGTAAAAGTTACATACGGCAAAGTGGTCGGCCTTGTTCACCGTTTGCCAACAACAACCGGGAGAGGCTGTAAAGGCCGTTTTACAGGTGAGGGAGGCATCTCTCGCGAGACAAAGGGGGAGAGAAGGCGAAGGGGATGCTCTCCGATGAAGCCGGGCCGTAGTGACAAGCGGCGCAAACGAGCAGTATTGTTCTTCGCGACCGGTTTTCCTCCGGCCTGTTTCTTAAGAGAAGAGAGATATATAGAGAAAAACGTTTCTGTTTCAACCAGTAGCATTCCCGGTAAGTTGATTAACAAACGGAACAAAACAGTTAACACGCTCTGTTAGCAACACGTACGCGGCATAGTTGGAAGTGATCTCAGCAGTATCACTTTTGTCGAATCGCGGTTTTATCATTTAATCTCCGCGCGCTGCGTTGATGTTTATATATGCGCGCGCGCACACGCACACACACACATCTTAAACGATAAGATCGTTAAGGTGAAAACCGGACGAGCGCGAATTATTTATGAGCCATTCTAGGAAAATAAGGTGAGAATCGGCGAAAACAATTGGAGTGAAAGTAAAAAAAAAAGTGAGATAAAAGCGAAAATTATACCGCGCGCGCACTCGTAATACCGTGTCAAGACCGCTCGCGGAACTGGAAGAAAACGCAGTAATATAATCGTGGCGAATATTACTTTTGCGCGATTTAATAAAACCCAACGGCGCGAAAGGTTGCGGAAACCTGGTCTGACACACGCTCGGAGCTGGGTGTAGTCAGGAGCGAAGTCAGCGCCAGACTTACTCGCATATTTATTCGCAATTCGCGATTCATGATTCGTATGTAAAATTTGTGAATAACGTGAAGAGGGAAAACTCGCGCGTTTAGAAAAACTCGATAAACTTTTTCCTCCACGTTATTCACGCTGTTTCGTATGCGAATCATAAATAGCGAATCGCGAATATGTCTGGCCGCGCGCTAACTTTACAATGTGCGGCGAGATGTGGAAGGGAAGAAAAACATATCGAACACAAGCGCAGGCCGGAGTTCGTAGCAGATCCGTCTGCTGATGATATCGAAGAAGAACTTTCGAAAGACATCGGCTGTACCTGTTCGTTCGGCAAAAGTGAAGGTGCATCTACGCGACTTCACGTATACCTCGGAGAGGAGGAGACGCGCATACGCGAAAAGAGGATAGGGAGAGAGAAGGGCAGAAAGAGACAGACATTATGAAAGATTCATGCCACCTGAGGAAGGCACGTCTCGAAGAAGAGTTGCGAGACACCTGCGGCGAATCTTCATCAGCGGAGAGAGAGAGAGAGAGGTTTCACGGGAGATTAGGATGTCCCCGATATTTTTACAGTTAATCGCGCCGCGTCACGTCCTGGTATTGAAAGAAACGAACGGACACACCGCGTGCGGGGTCACTTCCGACTGATATAGCGCGCAACCAGACGCCCTTTACTACGTGCCTCCACTTATACGGCTTGATTGACGAGAGAGACCGATCGAGTGACACGGTTACGAATAGTTTACAGATAGTTTCGACGCCCGATATAGACAGAAGAGGAACGTGATGGACTTTCTTGCGTGAGGAGGAAGTTTTGCCGAGTAACCGCCGCTCCTTAACTACGTCTTCTCTTCGTGCCTTCTTCTCGTGCCCCGTCGCCGCAAGAATTTCTGAAGAAGCAAATCAGCGTTTAACAGAGTTGTCCGAGCGAAGTTGTCCGCACGGCTTTAAACAAACAGCGAGCGAAAGCGAAAAAGCTTGGAAAAGCTCTTTCGTTTCGACCGTTACTCGCTACACTATAGTCTCGAGTGACACTTCTTGTCGTTCAGGTGAGTCGACATGAAAGCGCGCAGGAATGAGAGCCATGGCTCTCTCGTAGAAGAAAACGTCGAGTGTCCGCGATATGATGCTCAGAGACACCGTTCACACTAATTTGCGTCGCAAGTTTTTTTTTTGTTTCTTTCGTCGTTTAAGAATTTTTAACGCACTCGCTTTGAGCGAGAAAAAAAGAACGAAATTTGTATCTCGAGACATTTCTGGCTACCACATGTACACACGTGGTTAATTAATCGCTGGAAGATTCCAGTACGCGAGGGAAATATTTAGGTGTACTTAATGGGTATGTATCGTGATGTTTACACGTTAATATTTCAAAGCACCGCTCTTTATTAATCCCCACGTACGCAGTTTCGCTTCTTCTCGAGAAAAGCGCTGGGGGAATTAGAGACTATTAAAAAAAATTGCGCGGAGACTTTCCACCGTTCGCCGTCATTTCCTCGTCGTTAACGTCTACTTGCGTTGAATTGCGCGGTTTAGAGAAACCGACACACAAATTCACACAGCAAAACGGATACTAGAAAAAAAACAAAAAAAAAATAAGAGAAAATAAAAATATATCACAAGAAGTGTGGTGATGTTGCGCGAGTCGGGCAGTTCGGCGGTGCCAAGATTTTTATATATCTCGGTTGAGATATAAAACGGAATAAGTTCTAGACTCACAATCGAAAGTCGTGGTTTCGAGTTTAACATCTGTAACGAAACTGTTGCGAGTAGCTTGTATTCCTCAAATAAAACCACAAAACTTGGTTTCAAAGTATGTTATGTAATGTAGGTAAATTTCCCGGAAGCTACACACACACACACACATACAGAAAGAAGTTTAATTCCATCGCGATGCACGAGCGTTCAAATAAAATGAACAAATAAAAGTAAGGACGAACATAAGTATGGAAAAACCGGGGATAAATAAATGCCGGAAGAGTTTTTATAAATATTTGTAATGCTGATGAATAGTAAAAAATATGTGGGTGGAGAAATTGTGGATGAATGACGCAGAAGTTGTATTAAAAATTTACAGATGTTTAACTTCGCACAACTCAAATTTGTCGATATCTGTGTATCGGACGGTAGAACAAAGAACTTTTCTTTTTCATTAGTAAAAACTTCGGTGGAGTTATTTATTTATTTTTCCGCTCGGGGCTACAAGTACCTAGTTTCGGAATCGAAAAAACTTTCTAGTTTAAAACAAAAACTACGGAAAAAAAATTATACGAGTGACATTTTCGATTGCTGCTCGAATTCTCGATTTAAAATGTGTTTTCTGCAAGGTGCGCGACTCGCTAATAAACTCGCGTGCCCGTCTCTAGCAATTAACGATCGCACTTCAACGAGCGTGTACAATCAAGCCGATCGCAAAAAGCGGCTAACGTTCTTGCTTGAAAATATGGTTAGACGAAGAAGAGCTACTCGAAATGAAGGTGGCGGCAATCAGTAGAATTGATCATCACGTTAGACCCTAACTAAAACGGCAACATCAATCATGAATCTGTGTCATATACAAATTATTGTAACGAAACGTACGTCTCAATTATCCGATCCTTGGAACTGTTGACTTCCAAAGCTTAAAACTCTCTTGACTTGGATTTTTTTTTGTAACTTTGACCGTATCTGAACACTTTGCGCTTCTATTGTTATTATAATTGTAGAAACCACGGTTGTAATTCATTTTATTTATTCTTAACCTTTCACGGACAGACACAAGTCTCCCAGATCCACTCAAAACTTGCGCATCGGCGTTTCTAGTAAAAGTTAGTTTTTTTTTAATGCTTATGTCTTCATAATTACTAGAGATTTTGTTTTTTTTTTATTCGACGCAGAATTGTTTAAACTTTTGATTCAACAAAACACAGACCAGTTTGTCCAACTCGTAGGTCATTTTTGAAGTCTGTTCGTGAAAGGTTAATTCTTTTTGACAGCACATTCTAATTTAATTATTATAATCATTCGAAGGACCTTATGGTCAAAACGTCTGCTACCTCGTTCAATAAAAGGATTCTTCAGAACATCATCCGTGGCTCTCATTGGCCTACACGTCGACGCAATCGTAATTTCGAATCTAAATATTTCTTCCCAATCTTCGCTTTTAACTCGTATTTGTTTTACTTCGCGGAGAATCCGCAAGTTTATTTCAAAGCAGCTTTGTCAATAATTTAAATAGATAGAAATCTAACTCACTGGCGTGAGCTTTAACAAGGGACCAAGGTCGGCCGCATCGCGCGGATGACGACCACGGTTAAAGCGCCTTCATAAAGCTGAATAACGCGCGATCGTTAGACTTAACGATACGGATAACAAAGTATCGCGTACTAATGCAACTTAATGGCGCGGAGCGTAAATCCCGAAACAACTTTATAGCGAGCGTGCTTTTATGAAAGCGTAATATAATATTGTACGTCATCTATTTTTCTCGCAAACAATTTCACACGGGATTATGAGACAATCAAATCCCGGACTTGCGCGACAAATCACGCGATATAGTGTCGATCGCGTGATTTGTCCTCTAGATCTTTAATAATTCGCTAAATTGCTTCTATCTATTCTTATATTCTGCTTCAACGACCAACAATAAAAAAAAAAAAAAAAAAACACAAGAGACTTGTTCAAAGGATTTCCTCGTAAAGACGCGGCGTAATCTTACAAAGCGCAACTCAGCGTACTTGCCAAAAAGGGCGAAGAGGTCCCGCGGGGGCCGAAATGATTGCGAGGGGCGATCGAGCACGTCGATGTGGGAACCACGCCGGAGTCTTTCCTTCCAAGAAGGTAATTTCAAGTTAGCGGGTAGGTGGTCACGCGATTGCGTCGTGGATCACTTGCATGTGGAAGAGAAGCGCGGACCGGCAGAGAGCGAGCTCAAAGCGAACCGATCCTCCAGGTCGAGTTAAAGACTACCTGTCCACCCCGAAAGGGGGTGTTGTCCGAGAGACGAGAGAGAGAGAGAGAGAGAGAGTCTCTGTAGGATTAAGGGTCCCAGGTCTTCTCCTTGTAAAATCAGCCCGTCGACTTTAACCACAGGTCGAAAAGAATCCGAGAGAAAGAGAGAGTCGTCGTCTCGTCGTATCGTTGTTGCTCTTAAGAGGCTGTTTATCAACGATTACTTTTAGAACCCGGTGACTCACACGGTTCATGCAGATACGCTCTGTCCCTACTACCTACCGAAACCTGTCTACCGCCGGCGCAAACCGCAGGAGGCCACCGGCTCACACGTCTTTTATCTCTCGTTTCTACCGAACTGAGGGTTTCCTTGTTGTTTTGTTCGCGCGAACGAGCCCTAGACGGGTTTTTAGCCGGCGTGACTCACCTTCTTCTTCTTCTTCTTCGCTCCGATGCGCGTCCAACGAGATTCGGCCGGACACCGTGAAAAAGCATCGACAAGCGGCAGACTGACCATTACGGAAGAGAAAGAGAGACAGAGGAAATGTTAAGGCCGCTCTCAATCAGTATTTTTCGATGCAACGCATTATGTTAATATAATATCGGTAAATCGACGAATCAAAATTTATAAAAAACCGGAGTTTGCTAAATTTTTCTAAATTCTTGTACGCTGCATATCAAGTCTTGTCCAATTAAAAAAAAAAGAATACAAAATACAGACCAGCGAGATTAAATTTTCTTGGCGAACGAAAGAAAGAATATTCATCTTCGCGCGCGAAATGATCACAATATCGTGGATGTTGTTGTCGTGCCGCTTTGCTTGTCGCGAGGCGAAGAACGACGTTTGTTTAACGCGCGAATAATCTCTCTATCCCGATACGTTTCTTGGCTCTGTGCACGCGAAAACGTGCAATACGAAATACATCTCTATAAACGTCGTAATGGAAACCGATGCGGTGTCGCATGCCAAGTTTAAGTCGCACATCTGCTCGATAAGGTTTATTCTCCCGGAAAAAAAAAAAAAAAATCCGATTACGACCAACGACTGACTAATGGAACGCTTATCGGTGAGAGGAGAGAATTTCCACCAGAAAGAAGAGACGAGACAATCAGAAGAAATCACTATATAGAATCCATTCGTGGAAACGGAGACTACCGTCGCTGACGCAGCGTGAGGTGCGACACGCAGCGATAAAATAAAGCGAAGTGAGATGAAGCAACGAGTAAATCTCGGAAAGAGAAAGAGGGAGAAACGTGAGAATCCTGCAAGACGTAGAAATTCTACTCCTTGCGATAAAAAAAAAAAAAAAAAATCGCTGTACATATTCGGTGGTTCCCTCCCCGAACACAATATGGCGCAAATGGGACATGCGAGCGCGCTCGAGCGCGTCACGAACAACACGAACAACAATATTCGGCAAGATGCGTCCCTTTAGCCTTCTTTCTCTTTCTTCTTCCCGTACTTACATACCCGCGTGTATATACGCGAACGCGCGCACGCGTGAGCCGAGAATACCGTGGGAACGGAGGGCCCCGGTATAACAGGTAGTAGTAAGACAGTCGCGTCTCTTTTTCTATCTCTCTCTCTCTCTCTTTTTCTCTTTCCCTCTCTCCCTTTTTTTTTCTTGTGCATCGCGCCTTCCACGCACAGTCCGAGAGTGCGTTCATGCGTTTATTATGCGGTGTGCGTGCGTAACGCCAACTTTCATTGAATTTTATGGATATTTCCATTACGCACAGTAATTTCATTGTTTATAAGTTCGACCGCGCGCAAGGTTACGCGTCGATTTGTTTAAAGGACGTTTCGCGTCGTGGAAAAAAAAAAAAAATAAAACCCACAACAGCGTCGACAAGATACACGTTACACGCGAGATGTAATACGTCAAAATAAATCGTGCGAACGAACGCGTAATTGATAAAGCATTGACAAGTTACAATTTGAGAGAAAGTATATATCATCAAGACTTCAATATATTCATGACGAAATGAAATATGAAGTTTTCGAGACACAATGTCAATGTACGTTTAATTTTTAAATTTGCTCGATATGCGCTAAAACTGCTTGTCTCAACACACCTCCCTCTCTCTCTTTCTCTCTCTCTCCTTCCCTCTCTCTTTCTCTCACTCACTCACTCTACTGCTCAACGAAAGTTACGCGAAGAGAGATCCGTTACCTTACGTCACTGCAAGAGCTTGCTCCTTTCTTTCGTCCCTCCGCTGTGCGTTTGTCCACAACGACCGCTGTTACGCCATTAGATTTCGGCGCTCCGTTGTTTTCTTACCAGCTGAAAACTGACAGTTGGAACCGCGTGTACCCAGTTCGATACGTGTGTGTGTGTGTGTGTGTGTGTGCGCGCGCGCGCGCGCGTGGTCACGTATCTACGATAAAACCCACAAACCGCACAGAGAGTCGATTGTTCCTAACCTCTTGCAAACAACGTTCTATGATCTTACGACGACAGGCTCCGTCGTTTTCGTGCGTTTAAACCGAGCGGTTATTACACTTGGGAGCGGCCGTGGCTTGGTCTTTTTGTGACGCGCGCGAGAACGATGCGGGATCCTCTTCGTGTGCTCGTGCGTATATGACAACGCGCGTTTACAGCGCGCGCGCGGCGTTGCGACTGAGACGCCGCGCGCGGCGTGCTCGGTTTTACGCAGTCAAACCGCCCGTCCTTCTCTCAACGCTGTGCGATTAGCTCTCGCTCTCGCTCGCGTCGCGAATATACCCTCGCCTATTCGGATCGTTCGCAAAATCGCCGAGAATCTGCGGCGACGGAACGAACGTGAGATATACACCGTTCGTGCAATCGTTTCTACGGCCGGTAGTGCGATCGGTGTGTTATTGACACAATGCGTGCGATATCTCATGTTTACACACCAGACTTCTTCGTGTTTACGCCGTAACATTAGTTTTTGAAGCCAAGGTGACGAAATACACCGCGTGTTTTCAACAGTCGCAACACCGAGTCGCGGTTTTCTACTTAAAAATAGTTTCTTTTCTCGCTTTCTGATTGTGTTAAACTGGTATAACACAAGTTTACACACAACGACGTACGAACATAATAAGGAAATCTCGAGATAAAAACATGTCAAAGTGTGGAAAAAAATATGCGCGTTTTCGGCGAATTTAGTGAAGAAATGACGCGCCGAGTCCTGGGAGCAAGGTGAAGATAGTTATTGGAAAATCGAAAACCGTACGCTCGTAACAGTTTGTATTTTATTTACTTACTTTTTATCCAGCATTTAATGCATGCTCGATAATGAAGTACTTTATATTCTGCGCGTTATCTCATTGCGCGATGTAATGCTGCTTACCCGCTTTTTTAAAGACACAATGCGTGCCGACTCCTCACACTGATTCTATACATGGAGCAACAATGTTATTGTACGTTCCTGAGAGAGAGTTCTGGTTCTGCAAAACAGACTTTGTTTTTGTTTTTTTTTTCTTTTAGCTACTTCGAAAATGCTAAATCCCGCACTGTAGAGTTTCGTTTGCGTTCACAGTTAAAAACTGTGTGTAGCAAAAACTTGTTGTGTACTTTCCGGCAGCGTTGGCCAGGTGTTACGTGTGAATACATAAGACTTTTGAAATCTTTCTGTCCTTCTCTCTCCCTTTTCTTTCTCTCTATCTCTCTTTTGATGGGACGCGAAGCGTAAAATGATACAGTCATTGTAAATTATTTGCGTAATCAAGTAACTGAAGTTTTTGAATATAATTATCGAACATGTCTCTCACGTTCAATGATAAATTCTCTTGGATTATTTCGAAATATTCATATATGTATATTTCGGTACGTAGTTAAACTTAACGTTTACAATGACTGCGTTTTACGACCGTCGATAAAAAAAAAAAACAAAGGCCGTTGTCAGAGACCCGTAATAGCTTCGAAAATATATCGCCTCCAAAATATATCGCCATATTAGTAACACGTATAACGTGACCTCGCCGCCGCGATTCGAAACTTGCCGGCAAAATATCCTTTTGTGATCGCGCACGTGTCACGCGTGTCCTTCTGCTTCTCGCGCACGTGTATAAGTTGTGTTGCGGCCTTCGGTGATGCACTGTCGAATGCACCTGAAATCGCGCTGCTAAATCAACTGGGAGACCCTTCCAAGGGGGCGCGATCGATAAAAGCAGGCTCTATGTCGCTTTAATTCCCGTTCTCCTTTGAAGTTCCTCTGCGCTTTCTTCTCTTCGACATTTCTCGCAGTGTGTTTCTCTATTACGTTTCTCGTAGAAAATCCAACAAATGTGTTTTTTTTTTTTTTTTTTTTTTTTTACGGAGATATGTTTCTTTTCTCCTTATTTGCTCGCGCGCGGCCTCACGAACCGTGACGGGATAACGCGTGGTGCATGACGATCCTGTCGATTGCGTTTCACCGCGAAATGCAGAAATTATCGCGCAACGCGCGTGCATAACACGCTGCTGCTCACATGACCGTGATCGGCAGTAGTGTTGGTTAGTTAAAAGTGTTAAGGCGAGCACAGCTCGAATCGGAACGAGGTTAATTAGTTCCTCGAACGGGATAACAAGGTTGAACGTGAAAATATCGTCATCCGGAAATCCAATGTGATTTATTGTATTATGCGAATAGTATCTTTCTCTCTCGACGATAAGAGGCTCGTCGCGCGTTGTTGTTTCTTCTTCTTCTTCCCGTCGTTTCTTCGAAAGGAAAGCGGCACGGAGAGTTGACTTTTTTTAAAGCCACTTCTCTCGCGTAAAAGAAAAAAACGCACGTTGTACATACAAGCGTATACGCTAACCGAGCATTTTCTCGGGAAAACAGGGAGCTTTCGCACGCGCCCCAGATTTCGACGTGTGCAACTCGATACTCGCGCGAAAGCGATCCGTTTGTCGCGCGCGCGTGGGAGCTCTCGAAGATCAGCGCGTTTGCGTATAATTCGTATAATTCGTCACAATTGCCGTCTGGATATTTCGTTTGTAATTTCGCCCGTTTGTCCGACGCTTATTAGGTCCCTGACCATTTAACCCCCGCCGACGTTAATTATGCTCGTTCTCGAGTGGCTCGCGCTACTGCTAACTGACGCTGTTTGACATTAACCGTATTATCGTGTAGTTTTCTTCGTAATAAGTATATCTTGTACTCACGTCTTTGTTAAAACAATAAAAGAAAATAATAGATCGCATCCGACAGTTCGAACATTAAAATAGTCCAGTTCTGAATTTGGACACAAATCGATCACATGTCGTGCTACTCGAACGTTCTAATTCCTATTTCCTATAGCTATTTCAGACGCTCTAACGATTCCCTTCCCATCGCTCGGCATGCAATTTCTGGTACGCGCACCGTATCGATTTTGGTATCCCAAAGGTGCGGATAAAATTTCGAGGATTCCGAATCCGTAAAAATAATCGTGAACCTTCTAAAGGTCTTATATTCGCTTCTTTCTTATATTCGATATAAGAAACGTGGTTGAAATTGCTGAATTTCTCACGCGAAAAGAAAAGGATTATGTGACTCACATCCTTGATTATTGCTACAAGTCACTTCTTTTTATATTACTAGCTTTATATCATATTTGAAAAAAAAAAAAACTTAAGTGGATCAGCTTGATTTCACCTTAGCGAAATTCGAAAGCGCATTAATATATATCGAATATCGAACAGGAATTGACGATAAGAGTAATTAATTAACGTGCTGGATAACACGTGTTTCTAGTCGAGCGGATTTATTTTAACATCCGGTCATCTGACAAGACGTGATACAATTATCTTAAATCACATTATCTTGCACGTACACAGAGATAGATTGTTACGCGTAACAATCGCAGGTTTTTTTTACAATTGTAGATAACTATTATTATATTTTATTGCAATCGTAGGGGTGTAACGTATTATTTTATATCTATTTATCTTGTAATTGTCGATTTTGGAGGAAATCGATGATCATTGATCGAACGTTTATCTTATATCCCAGCTTTTGTTGTCAAAAACAAAGTGTCGCTAACAAAACATCATGAATAGATACGGATAATCGAGAGAAAGCTGGCGCAATTAAATTTGCAAACGGGTCGCAATGGCATGCACGTAATTCGTTTGTATGCATGTCCCGCATTCGTACATGTAGAACAGTTCATGTATTGTATGCTCTGCATGTCGAAAAAAAAAAAAAAAAAAAAAAAAAAAAAAAAAAAAACGAACTCGGATCGTAAAACTAATTTGTTCGCGAGTAATTTACCGCGACGGAGAAGCTTTCCGATCAGAAAATTTGATCTCTTCGTTAGCGCGATTAGAAGTAATGGAATTCTCGAGAGGAGACGGGAATGTCCCGTCTCTCGTTTACTTCTTCACATAGTCTTTGAAGAAACGAGAGGTCTTCGCGTTCTTTGGGATACGTTCGACAAACTGAAGGTATTGTTTTCACGTAACTTCACGAAAGGTCAGAAGAGACGAGCAACTACGTTCCGCAGAAACGTCGGCAGAATCGATAGTAAAAGGCCAGCATTGAGTCTCTATTCTGTAATACACTCTCCGATACGCTCTAGCTGCGATGAGAGTTACATGTGTACATGTTCTATTTGCTTTATACGCTGTTACGACTGTTTAATTCGCAATAAGTGAATTAAATTTTATATTATAATTTGCTTACAGTTGTTTTTTTCTACGGTAAACGCTACTTCAGAATCAAATAAAATGAATTAATAATCAAAAGAACAAGCAGAACTGTGTGTTGTCCGCGTTTGTGTATTCATAATCATTATATTAATTTCACGTGTTATATAAATTAAGATCGAATTTTAATTGAATTTTCGCGCGCGAATCATAAGCGTGCAAAAGCGGCTTATCGATAGCGACGGTAATAGAATGCACTTTACACGTAAGAGAATGGCGGGCGGTTAAAGACCGAGAAATACGATCGGACATTGTCGGCGCCGCGGATCTGATAAGCCTAATCGCGGCGAAACGGAAAGCCTCGAATAAATCGGCCTCGGGGTGCCGCAGGCTTACATAAGACCGTGTAGCGGTCAGATAAAGACATGCATTATTCCGTCACGAGTAAACTTTCCAGTCCGCGCGAAAATCGAGGTGTATTTTCGGATGTTACTCGAACGTCTCAAAGATACCAAAATCCGATACGCAAGCTCTGACAAACACTGATACGTGCTACTGTTTCATCATCACGGGATTACGAGAGAAAAACACATCGCGGTTTGTGCCAGTATGTGATCGAAAGCGAGACGCACGCATAACGCACGTAAAACACACACACGCGCGTGCAAAACCGGTGAAGCTGTGCTCGAGCGCGCGCAAGAGTGTTCAAGCCCCCGGCCGGCTTTCTCTATTTAATCGATCATGCGTTGTAACGCGCGCGCTACGGCTATAGACCGATATAGTTGTCCCGATTCTATCCAGTTCCAGTTCACGCATAAATTTATTAAGGGCTTGCCTGCGCGAACGTGAAAACACATCCGAGGAAGTGACCGGCTGGTAGGATTGTTATCGCGCGGTCGATTTTCACGCCACGGAAGGCTTCATATACGCGTGTCGCTACGAAACAGAGCAAACTATATTCGATTAGCGCGGGTAAACCGTGCGTGAATTTTTTTTTTCACTCGTTAAGGTCCGTGCGATCAAAAAACACTTTCGATTCCTCGGTGGTTTCAATTCGAGATTTCTATATCTTTTTTTTCGAGATATTTACCGTTGCTACGAGATAGGGAACGTTCGCGAAAAGAAAAAGAAACGCGAATTCCTATGTCACACTCTCTGAAATTCACTGTGTACGTTTTCACCTGTACGTTGTTCGTGATAATTTTTTTTTTTTGCCCCAATTGCCGACTCGTCTCGTTAAATGCGCCTGATGCGCCGTTCCGTTCCGGAAGTACATTCAAAAGGCCATTGTTGCGCTTCCGCGTGTTCCGCGTACGTCTATATCCCCTATACGTTATTGCGCATGTATAATGCCACGTTATCCCGTATCATTATGGTGCATTTACTTGTGGAAAATGAGATTGTGGCTTTACGAAGAGATGCGATAACGATTTAAATTTAATTAGAACTTTGTGCACCTGCTGCACTGAAAGTAAAGTTTGAGCAAACAATGCATAATGCTATTCATGTATTTCGCGCACGAAACTTTGGATGTAATTACGTTCCTGAAAGGGGCGTTTCTGCGGATGAGAGGGAGAAAGAGAGAGAGTTGCGGGAGGTCGTCAATTACCTCTTCCGTTATTGTCTTTTTGCAAAAAAAAAAAAAAAACAAGAGAACGATCGCGCACAATGCGGTCCTATAAACGTATAACGACAAACCGATTGTGACAAATGACTGCGCCATACGAGGCGAACAAACAAGTTCGCGACAATAGTTTGTAATATACTCGCAAATATATGCTCTCACTGTGCGTTGTTTAAATCTCCACTAACTAATAATCGAATGCAATTTTGTTTCGATTAAAAAGAACGTCCGATGGGTTAATTAAATTCCATAAAAGCAATAACACCTCGTTTCTCGCGGATCCCGACTCCGGGGCAAAAATAGGTCAAGCGCGAGAAAATCCGAGCGGATTCCGCGCACTCACCGCGACCATATTCGAGCGCCGTTATGACGATTTTTAATGGCGCTTTATGGCCGATTAAGTTCCATCGACATATGTATACAAACGCGCGCCGTTTTATTTTGCCGTGACGCCGCGTCGACATGCTCCAAATGACAAATGTTTTCTTCCGACAGAGCTAAATGATACGTTGCAATTGTATCGCAATTTAATTGACAAAATTTTGTCCGCGTAAAATATTTCACTGCTTCGTATTTTGTTATGTATCTCGCACTGAACAAATATGTGGCTCGGGCAAAGAAAAGAGGGAAAAACAAAAAGCGGAAGAAATTCGATCAATACGAACAGTATGGACAAGGGTGTCAAATACGGAAATTGTCCATTTTGTCTGTAATATCCTCCTTTTTGGTTATACACAAGGTTACTCTCTATTCTTTGATCAAATAGAGGAAATCTTCCTATTACCGTTCCTATGACGACAAAATGGAAGGGACGTTCGATCGTTAAATGCGCGACGACGGAAGAATCCTTAATCTTTGCAGTCTCAAAAGCATAGCATATAGGGATCTCTCAAAAAAGGTTTCTCTGGACTTCTCACGACCGTGTGATAACCGCGGTAAACGAAAAGTTAATCGAGCGAAAAATCCAGGGTATTTTGTCATTTAAATTTTAAATAATATTCCATATTTTTGTGATTTTCCGCGACATTTGACACAAAAAGCATGTAGGGATTACAACTAAAAATACACAGGATATTACGCAAGGATCGTAATTTGAATTTCACATAGTTCTGTGTGTTATCGGTCGATTATCGCGCTCTCGAGAGAGTCACTCGGTGGAAAATTAATCCGCACTAGTTATCGAGAAATCGCGATTAATTGCTTCAGCGGAGTGCAAGAAAATTTAGTAATTAAGACGTATATATTATTTCTTGAATTTGCATGTACGTCTCGTACAGGACGTAAACAAGAATAGAATGCGACGTTTTCAAGCACAACATATGTCCGATACTATTATATTCGATTGAAAAGATCCGACATTTTCCACATGATAATATCCGATCATATGCGTGACAAATTATTTCGCAATATCTCACATGTATGGAAATATTTTTAATTTTTTATGCGTACACACACATATAATATATTCTCCGTCACTCACTCATTCTGTCCCCTTCTTTCGTGTGTGTTTAAAAATAAAAATGACGAAGCACTAATAATAACTCATTAATAACTCATTATCTCACGCGTTGAAACTTACACAATGATGCCACATTGCGGCTTATGCGCTTATAAACACAAGTAGAACTGTTACTTACTACTATATTACTCAGGTAATGTGTACCGAAACTTAGTCCACCCAATTATTCGCTCCACCGAATATACGTAGGCGGTAATGCATAAAGTTACCTTGTTGCTTAAGTTATGCATTGTATGCGCTCTGTTACAGAGTCGAGAAAGTTGTCGTAAAGTTTCACAAAAATTCCGCTAATAACGCGGCTAATAGTCTTTAGCGAGAGACGTTTTCTTGTTACCGTTAGTTACAATTCGAGAAGCGCAAACAAATCGTGAAATTCAACTTCGTTTCGGGGAGTTTCGACGGATGCTGCGAAAAAAAGTGGGTTGTGTGAACACAAGCGTAACAATCATCGCTGGCGTGTTTGCAGATAATGCGCAATGTTGCGCATCGTATAATTTATATGCATATTCGTCTGTTCGCAATACGGCGCCACGCAAGCGTTTCCGCTT
Organism: Pseudomyrmex cubaensis; assembly: GCA_014825685.1. NCBI lineage: Eukaryota > Metazoa > Arthropoda > Insecta > Hymenoptera > Formicidae > Pseudomyrmex > Pseudomyrmex cubaensis. Next base: position 19,852 of record QVOA01011326.1, on the reverse strand, counting down.
CGATTCAGTCACGCGATTGGAAGCCAGCCCACGAAATATCCTAACATCAAAGAAGACGGTTCCGCTGTTTCGTGCTGTTTCCTAAATTGCCGCCGCGTCGTTCAGCACAGAGTAAAAATTTAACCACCTGAAGCATTAAAAGCCTCGAAGTCCCGGCTCGGTTTCTACAGGTGGTGGAACGAAAGAAACTTTGTCGGAATCGTACAGAAGACTCGTAAATCAGAGACTAAAAATTTAGACGGCCGACTCCGAGCCAAAACATACCGATCTTCGTGTTGTGTAACACTATATTTATTAAACAAACACACCCAGTGCTATTTCGACATGTAACGTTAATTTTGAGTTTGTTTTGCCGAAAAAAATGATCGAAATTCGATTAAAAACGCATGTTTCCACATTTACCTACGTTATTACTTAACATATTATTATACGCACATGCGCAAACGTGACGGTATTTTAGCTTTTTGAGGAATCGAAATTTTTTACATAGACAGCCGTGAGATCGTATGCAATTATTTCAAACTCGTGACAAAAAAAACCGATAGTTGGTGCGGCAACATGCGTCGATTGAAAGAAGTGCGAACAAACAAAGAGGAGCAGGTCGCGGATGAGACGGAACAGGCAACGGACGAGGGAAGGGAGGTGCGGCTGTCCCATCGTGCCGGGAAATCAAAGCACGAAGGACAAGGCGAGGGAAAACTCTTCTCGTCTCCTTCCCTCGCAACCTCCCGTCGGGAACTCTTTGGCTCGCGTGCATAACGCGCGGCATGAATTAAACATATGCTGTTCGCGATTCAGGCGACGGAGGTTAAGGCGAATGCCGAGAGGCGTCGTGGCAAGGAGATGAGATGTGGAATGAAAAGACGTCTCGGTGAAATTGGAGTCGAGCGGGAAGAAAGGCGGAAGAATGCGGTGTATGATACATAGCTTATGTGTGCATACGGCAGAAGCAGGAAGACAATATAACAGGGCTTATATAATATGCATATAAGGAAAGGATTTCAATGCCTCGTCATTGAAAACGTTCATCATCTCGATTCGGTGTTTCCATGATCTACAATTTACTTGTGAGACGACTACGTGGGGCGCGTTTCTATAGGTGCGGCATCGATCTCGATTATTAGTTTATTCGCAGCGACGTCCATTTCTAATCGCGAGAGACTCTGCCCAATGACTGGAAAGACAATAGCCCGAGTATATGAGACCTATCCGGAAACTTGGCTCCAACATCGAACACTGTAAGAGGGGAAACTTGAAACTCACCCCCGTGAGCGATTGCATCCGCGACGACCTCGGTTCTCACCCCGCCCGCCTTCAAGTCATTCCCGGCGTGCGCTCGTTCGCCCTCGGCTATCTCCGCCGACGATCGGTTGCAACCCTCTCTACGGACGTACGGGATGACCGGGGAAGCAGGCAGCGGGTGAGGGCGCGGTCGAATGCGGGGGAGCGAGCGGTTACGAGAAAGACGTATCTGTGACTTCGGTATGACCGTGTCAGAGCGATGAGATACGATCAAGTTTTTCTTGGAAGCACGTAGAGAAGTAAAAACAAAAAGAGAAAGAGACCAGAGAAACGCGCAAACGTACAATCTGTACTTTATTGTTTTTTTTTTCTGGTATACAAGCGTGTACGTATACGTGGATTATGCGCTCGTATACAGTTGACAGTCGTAACCCTTTGGAAGAAAGAAAGTTGAAGACTGAATACGCGCATATCCTTTTGCACGTAGGTGTACATAGACACCCGTATAATTCCCGCATATGTATGTTCCGAGTGGATTAGTAATGGGACCCGGTGCACTACCACGCGTTTCCCGATCGCTCTCCCTTCCCACCACCACCACTTGGATTAGATCCCTCTCGCTCGAACCGTTCCTCTCGCGCTCTCCTCTCCTTTCGTGCGCATGTTTCCCGCGTTGCCTCTCAGTCACCACCGTCCTTCGTCCATCCGCGCTCTAACTCTGTCGCGCAAACGCCTTGCTCGCGTTCTCCCCCACTATCCACCGCTCCGTCTCTTTCGCGCGCGTTCTCTCACATCCTCTCCTCTCGCTTCTCTTACCCCCGCAGAAATATGCCGGCGTAGCAGCGGCGGCGGCGGCGGTGGTGGTAGAGGTGGTGATGGTGGCGGCGGCGACGATAACAGCGGTGCTGCTGCTGCTGCTGGTGTGTGCGCGCGCGGCGCTGCCTTAACAGCGTATCGGTGTGCGGACGGTGGTTTTAGACTCGAAGCTGCGGAAGAAGGGCCGCGAGCTCGGCCGTATTCCGATGGCCTGATACACACTGCGGGACGCGTTCATGAAGCTCCACTGCCTTGACTCGTCGAGTGAGTAGTAGAGTTTTGTGATATATTATTGTTCGCGGTCGCGCATTCCCGCACGGCGGCGTTAAAGCGGGAGGTGAAAGCAAAGGGAAGATACGGGGGAGGGAAATCTTCGCGGACGTGCCGTGTGTCGTACCCTGTTGTGCATTATTTTTTTCCTTCTTTCTGTTTTTGCCCTCCTTTCTATTCCCTACTCGCTCCCTTTCTCTCTGACACAACATGGTTGTTGTCGCGGAGAGAGAGAGAGAGAGACACACAGAGAGAGTGTATTCTTCTTGCGTAAACATTCGCGCGAATTATTCTGGTGAACCGACGAACGGTGGTGATCGACCACCGATGGCAACGACGACGAGCGAATTTGTGTTCGCGAGAACGATCGACTACCGGCGACGCGACACCGCTACCAGGGAACGTCATGCTCCGAACGTCGTCCCTCCGTGACGGCTGTTAAATCGGCGTGGGTCGATCGAGAGAGAGAGAGAGAGAGAGAGAGAGAGAGAGAGGAAGAGAGAAAGAGAGTCAGAGCCGGGGAGAGTAGGGGGAGGAAGAGGCGATTTTTAGCCGGCGAAGGGAACAGCGGGAGAGAGCGCTTCCTTCTCGAGGTCGATTAACAGCTGGCCCGAGGGACGCGAGTCGATTTCTTCGGCGTGGCCGTCGTCGTACCTCAAGCCGTGAGTGCTGAGGCGCAATAAATATCGACCACGGGAGAGTGGAGGCTTAGCGATGCTAAAAAGTGGACCATTCGATCGGGCCACGTCACATCTCATAGCGCTCCCGGCATCGAAAAGGCGCGAGATGCACTACGATTGCGAGTGTACATGTGTACATTTTCTCTACAGGGGAGGGGGTGGCTCGTGCGCTTCCGAGTATTAGCGCGCGAAACGCTTTGTCAAGTTTGCGTTTCTTCGCGACACGGAGTCTCCGCTGAAGAGTCTCTCCGCTATAGTACAATACACATCCCTCGGCGAGGTAGACAAACGCGATGTTTCGTGGTGCAATCGATTTTTCGAATTCCGTCCGAAGAATGTTAAGCGCAGTTTTCGGAACCGAAACAACGGATACGTATCTGTATCTATAGCGGTCGCGCGTTGTCACCGAGTTGTAGTATCTCGAGGTGTGTGTCAATAAAAATACACGATATCACAATTCTCTATAGTTCCCGTCACGAATCGTATCGTATAGTTCTAGTATATAGCGGTAGAAAATGTCGGTTTTTTGTTATTTCGCGCGCGGTTTTTATTATTTCTATGAATGACAAACAGTTTTCGGAATTGTTGATTCGATGACGCAACGATGCGTTTGTACCAGTGCCGCACACAACGCACGCAGTGATAGTGTAAAGTGTGATCGTGTTTACACGACCTCCCCCATCCCACGTTAAATTTATCTCGGATGTTCATTGTTAACAGAGTTATATTATAACATGTTAAGGTACGTCTTAATGTATATATATCTCAATAAGCTTTTATGATAATTACTTCTGAGAGAAGTGTTTTTTTTTTAATCGAGCACAACAGACGCTCTCGACGTAATATTCAATATTGTCATAGTAGATGGCAAACGTAATTGTGCAATTATTTTTAGAAATGTATGCACGTTAAATATTAAAAAAAATATGCGGATAATAATTTCAAACACACATATTCTGTCGATTTGCGTGTGTATATTTTTTTTTTTTTTTTTACCTCGAGTCATCGACTTTTCATTGTATAGACTTCCTCGCATGCTCTGAATATATTACGCATTCATATTGTGTGTATGCTTTACATTCCCGGAAATCTAATGTTAACAAGTACAAACAACTCATTTAATTGACATTGCGAGCGAGTGACATCTAATTGTCACCGGGAGATTTTCAATTCACATTGGCGCGGACGTATATCTTATGTATCGTTGCTATCAAACAGATTGATAGTATCGATACCGATAACGTCCACATAACAATGATAATTGGAATTCTTGTTATCGCGCAATATCGATGTGTCCGTTTTGGAATCCACTTGTCCCTTGCGTGACTTTTCAAGGGCTTGATGATTCATGGTCGATTAAGCACAACGCCGTTATTAAGGGATGGTTGGCAATTGAATTTTACGTCTGATTGATTGCGCGATTTTAGAGTTACCACAATCATCACTGATATTCGACTTAAAATTAAAATTGAAACAGATGAAAAAAAAAACTTCAAAATTGAAAAACACAAAAAGGTGTAAAAATTAAATATGAAATACACACATTTATAAAAAGTCATATAATGATATTAAGAAGGATAAAATGATTAAACTTTCACGACTTGTCAAGGTTACATCTTCGTGTCCATTAGATATCTCTCTTCTTTCGCATGAGCGATTCTCCAGAGTATTCCCACTTTTTTTTTTTTTTTTTTTTTTTTTTTAGTCGAAGAGCAGCAACTCTGCTGAATTTGCTCTTAATTTCTCTTCGATAATTATTTATTTTTAAGTATGTAGTGCTTATATGTAAGGAGCAGGAGATGCAGACAGAAGCGTTACAAAATTACGATCGCGAAAAATATTATTATGGCTTGAGATTAAATTATGTCTAAGTTGTGTTTATTTTTTTCAATCGTATTTTTTCAAAGTACGTTGATCATTTTCTCTACTTAGCGCGTATAGTGCGTGGACAAGGGAATGTAAAACTTCAATTAAAATTTCAATCTCTCACAGCTATTGTTCCATGAGATTGAGCTCTTTGAGCTGAATCCTGATTGGACCGTCTTATTTATCGTCACAGTATGACGCAGCGAGCGTCCGAAGGACGTAAAAGTATAAAACCACATCGTCTTCGCGGAACCGTTCCTTCAATCAACTCAGGGGGAACTATTTCGGGGTAATGTTCGCGCGCTCCGGGCTTGATTCGTCCCTCGAATAAATCTGACCGATTACATTAGGGATTTGTGAAAACAAACGGGAGTGTGTGTTTATTTTTATCTGTTTCGCTTGTTGTACTACAATCCGTCGATTACACGGGTGGACGTGTTTCGGAATTACATTACGTGTCAATAATACGTAATAATTCCGATCCCATTTGGCGATTCAACAGACGGATAATCCGACAATTTGATACCTTCAACCCTCGGTCATTTTCTCACTGTCGAATACAGCAGCGTATCGAAGAATTTGATATTCCAAAGTTCTCGAATATATCCAAGAATCCAAATTTCGAGAAATCCAAGAAGACTTAACGTTACTTTTCTTCTCTCTTTCTCTCTTATGATCGGAAAGAGAATTAATGCCATGCACGTTTTTCCTGTGTTTGCCGAGTGTCCGGCGTTTGAATGGGAAACAAGGAAACTCGTTATCGGTCCGACAAAGCTTCTCAAGAAATGAGTTCGTCCGAGGGAATTTCCGTGAGAGAGTTAATCTCATAGAAAGGCGAGCTTAGTGTCGCTTCCCTCGGATTTTTATGACGGTCATGATTTCTCCTCGCTGATATTACTTATTCGAGCTTTTCTTGGAATTGCTTTGAAGCATGATTTGTCCGGATTTTCTCGGCGCGAATTACATTTCTTTCGATTCGCACATCGAGATATACAATAGCGATCGTGTGTGTGTGTGTGTCCCGGATTCGGGAAAGCTCAGGGGGACCCGTAAATAACCCAGGTGATTTATTCAAAACTCCGATTGCCTGAGCTGCGTTGAGAAAACGACGCGGGAAGAGCGCGCAAAGAGTGAACAAGACACAAAGCAGTTTTGTTATTCTACGCGAAAGATGAAAAGACCTCCGAGACTCGTAGACTAAATTGCGCTCGGTCGTCGAAATGTGGAGGGGATAAACAAACATTCTCGCGATCAGAATAGGGATTTACATGTAATCATACACATATACACTACTGTAATTTTAGAAATGTGAGAGCAATGATGGTTCATCGCGGAAAGATAAAAGTCATATGAAAGTCATGTAAAAAAAAAAAACATATGTGATAATAAAAGAATATAAAAATAATTTGTTTTTTTCTCTGCTGGCATTGAAATCTCTGATGTAAACAACAAGTTTGTTTAATCTAACGGAAAGATTATTAATTGCATTTGAATAACGTGAAATAATGCCTCTGTAATTAATTGAAAATGAACGAAAATCTAAATCGAAGATTTATGACACAATAAAGTTGTCGAGAGACTATGTCGCTTTGTTAACACGGGGTACATAAGCCCGGTATTATTCGTTCGATAGATAACTAACAAGTGGCTAATTGGATTTCGTATTTGGTATCAATTATCAATGATACAAAATAATTTCCATTAATTTAAACAAAAAAAAGCAAACAAATATTCTTGAAACAAACAAGGGAATTGCTCTATAAATACGTTTTCACAAATAAAACCCCCGATTATAATGAAATATAAATATGAGGGTAAAATTCCAGACTCTCTCACGAGGGAATTTGGTTAAACTCGGAAATTCTGATTTTAAGCTTCGTATGCGTGTAAAACAATACAACGGAGAATTTTTAAATTTTTATACATTCACCTGCGGATACGGTTGTGTGCAAAAGTTAAAAATCAGAATTTCGCGATTCGTGCGACGAAAAGGGATTTTTTTCATCAGAACACAAATAACCGCTTCTCGCGTAATAACGCGTAATACGAACACTTTAGCGGCGAAATGAGGAAAAAGAGAGACCGTTGAAATCCCAACTGGCAGCGACGAGGGTTAACGATACGCGACGAGAGACACTCTCCTTCTCCCGCGCGCTTAATTGATTTCCCCTCTATCTCCCAACCCTCTCGCTGATGACTCGTCCGTAATTGAGCAAGGCATTAATAACTTGCCGTATTGAATAATTCGTAGAAACGTACGTCCCGAAAAGTCTCGGGACGTGCTGGAGGACTTATCGATTTCAGATTAGCGTGTAAATCGACAGATGGAGGAAGAGTGCTTAGCACCGACGATGCAGAGGTACATCGTGGTGATTCTGCCCACGCATCTGCTTGTCCTCATATCATTTAAGGATTAATTTTTTTGCCCTTCTTTCTTTCCTATTATCCTCCGTTTCATATCAAGTGTTTTTTACTCGGTATCTTCTAATCGTATCTTCTCCTTTCTCTTCTTCCTCTCTATAATATTATCTCTCCCTTCTTCCTTATCGAAGTGCACCTTCTCGGAAATATTGTCGTCACAGATTTTTCGTTCACGACTCCTCGGAGATATTCGGCTATCTCGTGATTTCTTCTTTTACGAAATCCAATTTCAAGTTCGAAAGTATATAAGGAAACAGAAGTAAAGATTTTGTAACAACACTATTACAGAACGAATCGAGTTAATAATTTGTTTCGTCGAAAACAAAGATTCTATATCAGACATGTTAACAAAATAAAATAAAAACTAGAAGAAGCGACTTGAAGTTTGACCGATTTTTTTATAGTAGGATTAGGTCATACACATATTGGTTTAATACAGTATATGCAACCGTAACTATCTTCTACCTTTATCTCTCTCTCTCTCTCTCTCTCTCTCTCTCTCTCTCTCTCAGTCTTCTTCATCTATTACGTGTTTTTCTTTGACTAGATATTATCCTATTATTGCCAGTCGAATAGGTCCGGGTTCATTAACCCGAGATACATCAATCGCGGCTTTATTTAAATGCCCGATTTCACCTGACCATGCATGCGTAAAACCGTCTTCATTTTCAGACCCAGCACTCGTTTTCCCATCGATGCATGGCGACGCGACCTTGATGGCGATTTGCACTGACCTTGCGTTTTGTTCGAGATATCGGTCGGTCGGTAACAGCGATGCTTGCCATCATAGCGTCACTTTTAACGGCAGAACTTTGATTCCGCCACGTTCTCCCGCGAGCCATTCATTGCGTTCCATTGTGAAAACTTTCGGACAATCTACCGCGCTTTTAGCGCTAAATGCGCGAACCGGCTAACATTTTTCCTAAAAGTCTCGTAAAAGATTTCTTTCTCTTCTTTTTCTCCGTTTCTTTCTTGACACACGACAGTCTCACTCGGCTTGTAGTCTTTCGTACAAAGTGTCCAACATAAAGCCCAGATTGTATCTTATCTTATGAGTTTTCCGATATTCGTCCGAGTCCGGAAAACGTTCTTATACGAGAAGCATTGTGAGAGATTTTTATTCGCCAGTTCCAACTATAGCGGGGAAATTCTCCGAGAGAATAATAAAGTAAATCTTCATCTACAACTCGAAACATTGTGCGCAAGGATTACTTGAATGGACAGTGTTTATAGTGTGTCGCGATCCGGCGCGTTTTGCCGTTTCGCGGCGTTGACAGTGTCGTTTATTATCCTCCCAGTTTGTCGCACGAACGCAGAATGGCGGAAGTTGAGGGTCGGAAGTGTAATGTATCAGTGTTCGCGTCTATCTTTTATTCGGACTAAATGATCTTTTCAGAGATGAAATGTCTTTTATCCATTGTATAAACTTTATAATGTTTTATTATTTTTATTTGTATACATGTATATACTTAGATTGCAGCAGGTAGAGAGCAATTGATGCTAACGATGTGTTAAGATGTGTGTATCATTCGATTTATTTCCATATAGTTCCTTATTACTTACCGCCATATATCGGTCAGTAAATTGTTCAATGCTTGTCGATCAATCAGTGCCAATGACATTTGGCGAGCACCTTTTCACCGATAGCGGCTGTAAAAATAGCCTATATAAACACGCCTGAATATACGTTGAATAAACGCTTCTGTTTCTGCTAGTTAAACGTTCGATATTTTTGTCCGGTTTTCTTAATCCGATTGCCTTCATAAATGATGAGAGTAAAGATACGCTCTCTGTTGGTTTATTTATTAATTGAGAACAATTGAGCGCAATTCTAGCATATTTGCAAAAAACTTCTTGGCTGTGTGAGTTAGGTGGAGTTCACGTGTTGCAAACGAGAAGCATAAAAGTTAAATGGAGGGATGAAGAAGCGAGTATTTTTCGAATTTATGCATGAGCCACTTTTTTTCTTGTAGCAATGAACGTATAAAGACGCAAGTTCGAAATTCTACTTACAAGGACATCCGCTCGTTGCCAGTCTCGTGACATTGAGCACAATTTTCTCTCAATCCTTTTTCGTGCGCAATAAAATAAAACGGTTGTCGCGAACTTGAATTTATTTCCGCCTATATTATTTGTATTCTGTCGTTTATTTAAATTTGTGTGTTACACTTAGACAAAATAAGTGACGAAGATTTTCCGTATGTTTTAGTGGCCGTGCGGGGGTGACTGGAGTGATGGGATGGGGCCAGAGCCCCATGGAGTTCGGGTAGACCCGTCTCCGGCCCAGCTCCCCAGCCCCCTCCGCCATCGATATCGCCACTGCTCCTGCCAGCGACGCAGAGGGCCACCTCGATCGCGATGGAGGCCTCTAGCAATCAACAACAGAAAGAGAAGGAGCCACGCGTTGACAGACCTTACGCCTTCGACAAGGTATCTCGGCGCGCGAATAAAATATTTTTCAAAAAACATAGACAATCCACGGTTTTTTAAAATTACATATATTAAATGTAAGTCACATCTTGCACATACTGTATTTAGCGCAAGATGACTTACTAAAATAGATCCCTTATATTTTTGATATGCAAGTATCGTTGAAAATTTAATGACAGTAGTAATAATAACTGATCGTTCTAATGTAGATGGAGGGGCTGGTGCGGGAGATGCAAGACCCTGAGAGCGGGGTACCCGTGCGAAGCCAAAAACAATTTCTCACCTCGATCCCTTCAGCATTCATGGGTGAGTGCCATCGGTACCTGCGTTGTCCAGTAAGCGTAAGCGGCCATCACGGCCAGGACACTACAGTAGGCTGCCTGCGTGTTGCAGGTTACGACCTCATCGAGTGGCTGATGGAACGGCTTGGCATCGAAGAATCAGGTACGGACTCGTATGTGTCTACCACCACTGATCGTTGTCAGCAATGTCAGCTGTCTGCTCTCTCCTTTCTCCGCTGTTGTCCGTTCTTTCTCGCTCGCTCGTCCGAACATTTTCAATACGCGCGCAACGACAACGCTCCGTCTGAGGATACGCTAACGATATTAACGATACTTTTGCTTCGCTGTTTCCGACCCATGTCCGCATCGATACTGTCAGCTTGATGCCTTTTGAAGTATCGATTTTATGTATACTAACACGTTACACCACACACAGAATAGTCTTTGCTTCAAGTCGAAACATGAAATAGCAATCTTGTTTACATATGAAGCAATTCGAAAACCGCTGTTTCACAAGGTGGATATGTACTCCCACATATTTTTTGGATGTTACCCCTGTAGGTTTTTTGACGCGCATAACGAATCCGTTACTTGCGCAAAAGAAAAATGTAAATTTGATCGGACGTTTGTTTTGCCAACAAACATAATGAATTTCAATTAATAATTTTGTAAGTATTTTTGTAAGTATATAATATTCTCTCTCAAGAACTATATTTGAAATGTTGAATTTGAAATATTTACAATATTTGAAAATAATATTTTTCAAAATGTACGCACTCGTGGATATTTATTTATCTGCGATTTACCGAATTCAAATTTAAATAGATATTAATATCTGAATTAAATTAAATATATATTAATTGAGGAGTTGGGGAGTTGACCCGTTTCTGGCTTTGCTCCCCAGTCCTCTCCGCCATCGATATCGCTACTTTTTGCCAGCGACGCCATTTCGATGGAGGCCTAATATATTTTTGTCTTTGGTAATTTTTCGAAGAAATTCTCTAAGAAAAACATCGTATTTTACTTTCCAAACGAGCAAAATATTGATATTCGTAATTTGACATATGAAGGGGCATGTTTGTTGGACTGTGTTGGCTGACGAAATCATAATACCATAACACAGAACAATGGCATCGTGTTTGAGTGATCTGCACGACCCTAAGTAACGCTCTTAGAGGCTTCTGTCTCAATGCAAGCGTTTTCTCGAATATCAAAATGTGTCATTATGTTTAACAGTAGAGGCGGTCCATATTGCTAATCAACTATGCCAGTATGGCTACTTCTTCCCGGTGAATGACTCCAAAACGCTCACTGTAAAGGATGATAGCTCTCTGTATAGGTTTCAGGTAAGCTACATCAGAAAATATAACGATTATGAGAAATATGTGAAGATTTCTGTGGCACACACATTACAAAATGTTATAATTCTTATCCCGAATCTTAACACACACATAGACACCTTATTATTGGCCGTGGCGACATAGAACCCTCTTCTCCGATAAGGAGGAGTACGCGATTTATCTGGTTAAGCGAACTCTGAGGAACAAACAACGACATGCTCTCGAAGACTACGAAATTGTACGTAAATTGTAAATCTGTGTTATTATTCCGGAATAACACAATAAAAAGCAGAGTTCTGTCTTAAAAAAAAGATCACGTTGTTATTAACAGGAAGCTTTGAACAGCCTGAAGAAGAACTTGCAGAACAAATGGGACGCGATACAACTTCAAGCCGAGGAACAGGTGACTATAATTATCCGTGACTATTATCCGTATTCAGTTTTCATTGGTGTCAAAAATATGTTTCCGCGTAATGCAAATTACGCGTATTCGAGCATGTGACTCCTTGAAATGCTGCTGATTCTGTGGGATCAGGTACGCCTATCCAAGGAGCGCAAGAAGGGAGATAAGATAGTGAGCGACTCGCAGGAACGAGCATTTTGGAGAGTCCATCGGCCGCCGCCCGGTTGTCTCAGTAGTCTGGAAGTCGTGCTCGTACCCACTCGTTTTCATCCCGGACTTACACGACCTTCGTCACGCAAACGCACTCTTACCGATCTACAACGTGAGGTAAAGGCAACAGTTGTGATTCTTTTGCAGCGCGCTTTTGAAAAAGATGTTTACGTTATAATGGTGTATCTTTTCTCAGGTTGCTCTTCTACAGAACAGTTTGACACGCACGAGAATAAAGGTTTCAACTGCTATCGAAAACTTAAAATCATACTTCGACACGTACGTCGAATATGATCCGATGTTTGTACAGCCGCAACCTTCCAATCCATGGATCACTGACGATAATACGTTTTGGCAATTGAATAGTCCTATGTGAGCAATTAAAATCTTATGTGTTATTTAGTTAATCTCCTACAATTAAGTGATACATTTATAATAATGCAATTTAATGTACGCTAGAGTGGAAGTTCCTACGGAAAGGCGTGTTAAACGGTGGGCACTGTCGATGGAAGAACTTATGTCTGATCCTACAGGTAAACACTTCTCGGTCACCATTAATCGAGAATTCATTCCGCTAAACAAATTTACACACATGTAATTTCTTTGATCGCAACAGGTCTACAAGAATTTACAAATTATTTAAGAAAAGAGTACAGCCACGAGAACATAAGATTTTGGCTAGCGGTCAAAGATCTCAGGCACAGTTCCCAAGCACATATACCTGAAAAAGTCAACGAAATTTTTAGGTAACCCATTATTTACAATTGATTTGTAAATACTGAAATATAAAAAAAAATATATATGTGATCTCTTAAATGCAGGGAATTCTTGGCGCCTGGAGCTCCGTGCGAAATCAATATAGACGGCAAAACGATGGAGAAGATTCATCAAGAGATGAAAAATCCAAGCAGATTCACGTTTGATTCCGCTGCGGAGCATGTATATACATTACTCCTGAAGAAGGACTGCTATCCTAGATTTATTCGCTCCGATCAATATCGGAACCTCTTATCTGCTGGCGTGCAACCTTTGCAAAAGAAAAGGTAAAGTTTATTTAGCTTCGCTTAAATTTGCCTTGCGGATCTCAAGTTGACGTAAACAACGACCGCAAAATGTTCTGTCTTGTTTAGATTTTTCAATTTCGGCGGCCAAGCCAAGAAGAAAATTTCCACCACTTCAACACCAACGTCTAGCACTTTGCAGCATGCTAACATAGCTAGCGGTGGCGGCAGTAGACGAAGAGGAAGCGACCGGAGCCTTTCCGGAAGTGCTCACGAGCTCGCTGTGTGCGGCGTCCGCGACGTCGCTTCCGCGCCGCGAGTACCGCACTCCCACAGCCAATCAAACCTCACCGACATCCCATACAGGTACGCGGAGTTTCGGAGATCCAAATCGCGGTTCTCGCGAGAGCGCATATCTGTTGTTTCCGATCCGGTTTCGCCGCGATATGGCTATTCTTGCGCTTTTAGCATGCTATTCCTTGACATGGCACTGAGTAGGCGTGGCCGATGATAGGCTTATTCGTACGCGTCGTATTTTCAGGGGAGATCTACCACGACTCGTAAAGATACCTTCGAGGCCTAGTCCACATAGTATTCAGTAAGTCACACCCCCGATATATATATCACGGTTTTTCTCGATTCGATGTAAGAGCGGGATGCGCGTGCGGCGAATTAACAGCTTTTCGTTTACGTGGTTCTTCTCTCTTGTATCTCCGTGCCGTATGTCGCTCTTTCGGATTTTGGCAAGTAACTTGATTCAACCGATAACGATTCTGGCCCGAGATATACGGAGGAAGAGCCGATACGCAAGCTGTTAATGCACGCCGCTCATACCATGCTCTGCTGTATTTTCGTATCAGATTTTGGCAAATCCTCTTGTCTCGGTGTGTTTCAAAACTCTCGCACTTTAAATAAAAAAATGTTGCCTTTATAAAAAGCTCACTAATGTGTGTAAAGCAGTAACTGTTGATTATTGTGTATGACGATATATATTATGCTCGTTCTTTGATCCTCCTTGAAAAATCTTTCGGTGTCTCTGAATACTATCAAATACTATTGTGTGTATATGAAGTGTCTTCCTCTTTAAAATAAAAACTGCGTCCCAAAACTGCGCTTCCAACTTTATTTTGTTTTCTAAGTAAATTTGCATTATTTATCTTTTCATAAGAGTGAACAATTTTTCTTTATTAAATGTTGTATTTTTATGTGAAACACATTCCGCTTCGATATTGATACATTGTGTTGTCCACTTAGTACTCTTCTGTGTTTATATATATATATATATTTATATATGTTTATGTATTTATGTAATGTTTTGTTTAACATATGTATTATATGTACACACACATACATACATTTATATATGTTTACATACATTTGTCAAGCACGTCACTTACACAGAGAGTAAGAAAGGTATATATACTGAATTTTTCTTAAAATTTTGTAACAGTAATTGTGTCTATAATACGTTGTATTTAAATGTGCGACAAGGACACGATGGATTTAAACTTTACAAAAAAACAACAACATCGTCGCCAGATCGAAATACGGAATGTCCCGGAATTATCGCGCACATTATGTTCAAGCCTATCAAATAAAATAGTTTCGGGATATCTTGCGAAAATACGTATGTATAGAAATATCTATACTTTTCCTAATCGTTAAGTGAAACATCACATGCATGTGTATTGACTGATGTTGAAAATAAACTGTAAAAAGAAAATACCCTACAGACACTTTACGCAGACACACACGCACACAACGCGCGTGGTATCTTGCCGAGAGTAAACGGTGAAAACTAAATCATATAATAAAGTTCCTGTTGTCAGGGATGCTGGCGCGACGGAAGTGGCGGTTCGCCCTACGGACGACGTGTGTCCGTGGGAAGCCGTGCCGGGCCCGAGCACGGAACACGGAGGTGCGGCGGACGCCGCGTCCTCTGGAGGGACAGCGTCAGCTGATCAGTCCCGACACTTGTGGGACAGCGGTGGCGGTCATGCGACAACCACGCACTCCGCCGAGGCCGCGCGCGCCTCCCGCAAGAATTCGGCGCAGCTGGACTCCTGCAGCTCGTCATCGGACGTCAGCCTTGCTATCGTGGAAGTCTCCGAGCGGCTGCGGAAGTCGTGTAGTTTGCAACATAGTGGTAGCATAGGTCGGTAACAAAATACACGATTCTTCAGATTTTTGTGCTATGTATGTGTGTGAAGAATAGCATATATAAAAATCACATGTGAGGCAACGAATGTTATTCTTTTTTTTTTTGTATGAACAGGTGCACCGACTTCAGGCACAATTACGCGAAATTATTCTACTTGTTCAGCGAGCGGTCGTATCAGACTGTCTGAGATGAATCGCGCGTCTATGTCGTCCTGTAACTATCCATCACCTCAACAGTCATTCGAGTACTCTCACACGGTTGAAAAGGTAGAAGAGAGATCGTCCTTAGAGAAGATTATGCTTCCCGAGGAAGAGGAGCTCGTGAAATCCGATGTCGTGAAGGAAAAAAAACCGAGTCCCAGGTAAGTTATTCGTGATACATGTGTTTTGATGAATTGCGCTTGAGAACGAAGTTGTTTCTGTCACCCAAGGAAAAACGCGAAAGCGCCCTTGATCAGCATCAGCGCGATCGTAGGCGATCTGCCGAGTGACAACTCAACGATGGAGAACATCGACGATGACGCGAGCGAGTGTTGCACGGCTAAAGATGTGGAGGAGATTGTCGCTGAGGAAAAAACGAAGGACGAGGATTCGCGAGCCGATACCGGAGCGAATGTGTCGCCGGTGACTGAGGAACCGGCGACGACCGAGGAACCGCCAGAGGAAGCGCAGGTCGTACCTGTCTGGGAACCGGACGCCCGGCAGGGTGATCGATCGGCGACGGCGCAGGCGGTGCCTCGGCAGAAGCGTGACAATAATAACGAAGTATGCCCGTGGGAGGACGAGTAAGTACCTGAATCCTAACCCGCTTACGCTTGTTGACGCGATCATCGCTTACACAACTTGCTCTCCGCGTGCACTAGTAATCTCGTATAATAACGTTCTTATTCGTACGGAGCTCACTATCTGTTTCAGGGAAAACTGTAGAGTGGATGCACCCTATGTAAAAACCTATGCGACTTTAGGTTACTTGTAACTTGTCGTTAATATTAAAATCTTACATTTTGCATTTACAACAAATTCACAAAATTCGATTTCCTCTTTAATCCACTTTACTGAGCTCGCGTGTTTAGACCGTTGCGTGAAGAAAAAAGAGAAACTTCTTAACCACTCCGTTATTTCCGGAGCGCAATAAAGAGCGCAATAAAAAAAAAAATGAAATTTGTTACACAAAAAGAAATTAATAAGATTTTAGTAAAATAATGTATATGTTCATATCTCGCCGATCGTGTTGAACAGCACTCAAATATCACACGTTCGTGATATATCGCGTCGGAAGATGTACCGTTTAAAAGACACATAGAATGAGCAGATTGTTCGAGGATTTAATGCAGGAAAATATGTAGGTGTTACGTATATAATATTATACCACCCACAGAATGAGAAACGAGCACATCGGCGTCAAATCGCGCATCTTGCATCGCGTCTAATATCAACGGCCTAGCAATTATAGATTTGTTTGTTCGAGATTGTCAAGAAGAATGTCCGCAATGGATTCTTCAGATCTCGATTCAACGATCAATAGTTAGATCTTTGTCTCTTTCGATCTCAACTACTTCTATATATTTATATGATGCTTATGGCAGCTATGAAAAAAATATATACACAAAAAAAAAAGATTATCTATGTGTGAAGATGTGCTAAAGTGGTTTAGAGATTGTTCTAGAGGCAGGAAGTGTGTGTTACTCGTATAGCACGTAGATTAGTATGTAGATATGACAAGTACCTATATAGCGATAGTACGTATAGTGTCCTTCTGTGTTGGTAGACGTTTCAACGGTATAGCGATAGTAGCGAGTAAGGTGGTGGAACGTGCGTGGATTGGGAATTCATTATATTCTACGTTCGATATAGTATCTCGCGCAAACGCATGCTCGTAGAGTGCTAGTCAAACCCGAGCCATTTGGCCGCTCTCTATGGTCGCGCTTTTCCCGGATACTCGGTTTTGTCTCGCGATTCGCGAAACTGTACATTTCGACATCTCGATATGTGTTACAGTGCAAAACTTGCGTTTGACTCTTTTAAGAGGACTAACTGACGGTCGCGTCAACTTGATTGGATTCGATATTGCGAATAAAAGTATTACGAGGATTTTCAAATTAATTGGTTAATTTCTTTTTCGAAACGTTGCATCACTCCCAATCGCGCGACGCGAGTAAAGTAGGTACATAATTTAAGCGCATCGCGATGCGCACGTCCTCGTCGTTAGAGAGTTATCGCTTAGAGTTACCAAATGTGTGTTTTACGCCGTATTCCGTACGAGCGTTCGATGATAAAAAACAAAAAAAAAAACTATTGACAAATTATCGTGACCTGATATATTGTAAGTGTATTATCTATAGGTGTCACATATATTAATTCGCTCATTTGTTGCGATCGAGATAACATACGTCTGTGATGATCACGGCGATTTTACGTTTCACTCGTTGATCCTCGCTAAGGCGCGAATCGCGTTCGCAAAAATTACTATAACGCTAGTGAATAAAAATAAGAGAAAAAAATGAAAAATAAAATATATATCCGTGTAAATTTAAAGATATAAATTATAGAGTTACACTATCTCAAAAGTGTTCCCATCGGATCTCTGGTTCTGTTACTGCCCCAGGACCTCCGTTCCGATGCTGTAGGAACCGGAAAAAAAATTATTTAAAGATTGTATGCTTTCAGAAGAAGTTGTGCAATTCTTCTCTGTAACATCGGTGTTTTTTGTGTTTATATTAGTGTTTGATCGCGCTCAGATAGTCTGTAGCGAAAACCTAGACAGTTAGGGAATTCGAAAATCCGATTATGACATTTGTTGTAAATTAAGATAAATGATGATTTCTCTCGAAGACCAACATCGAGAGATGTTGCACTTGTCGAAAAAAAACCTTCTCTGAATAGGTGTCTTTACCGACGCGATCCTGCAAAACCGTAGATTTCTTATGCTCGTATGTGCGTATGAAGATGCGTACACTGCGAGCGTAAAAATAGCATTACGAATCCGTCAAAGACTCGATGAACGAAGAATAGTCGTTTAAAATTAGAATGATACATAGATATTTATTAAGATGATTAAAATTAGTGATAAGTTCGATAGCAAAACCGACGATTTCGACAGCCGATTCCTCATTTTCTTCGATGGGTGGAATAAATTAGTTAATGGGGAAAAAGAGAGAAAAAAACTGCCTATATGTAATAGCATTTTACAAAGGGTGAAAGAAAAAGTGAAGAAAGGATCGAATGTAAATCATTAAGATTTTAATTATGCTTCTCTGACGATTAAAAACGTTTTATTTCTTTTATTGCCAGATGTTTTATTCGAAGCAAACACACGTAACGAAGAAGCACAAGAAAGTGCTATCTGACAACTATTTAATTGCCACGAGACGGTCTGAACACGCGAGTGTAATCATAAGAATTTCAAAGTATTCACGATGTCGTACTTGTTAATTCAGCAGCTCAACCTAAGTATGATAATGTTCTTATGATAGGTTAGTTGTGATAATAAGATTAGAATTAAACCACATGTTCGCGATTGATAAGAAAATGAATATAATATACTTGCCGCCACATAAGATTTGCGTTCGTGTCATCACACAGCATCAACGATCGATACGCGGCACGGTACCGAAATTACATTTCGACCGTGTAACTTTGTATCGTACGAGCTGATGCAAAAACATGCATTGTAATTAAAAAAAAAAAAAAGAAAAAAAAAAAAGAAACTTCGAGAAACGGAAGACGAGAGAACTAGATGCTGGAGGGAGCAAATCAAAAAAATCTGTTACAACTTGCCTAATAAAAAAAAAGACGTTATATATTCTTTGTAAATAATTTCCGACGTCACACATTGTGTATATTGCATATACACTTTCAAGTCTCTGGAAAATATATTATATTCATCGCAAAGCCAAAGACATCATCGCCGTGCGGGGATACGCGCAAGTTTCGCGACGACTATCGCCTGTTCTGTTAGCGAAAAAAACGTGAGTTGCAAAAATTGTTCTAAAGTTTTGCACAAAAAATCGAATCTAGTGTGTCGTTTTAACTTTACACATGTATATCTCGAGCGAGACAAAAATTATTGTTACAAAAGAAACAACATATTTCTCGGAATACGAGTTTATCGCATAATTGTGTTAATTGTTTCAGTGCACGATTCAAAGAGAAGTTTTTATTCGAAACTGTAAGATTGAGAATAATCGAATTGTCGAGATGCACACAGATGGATGGATCTTGAGCGCATCCCTCGCATATCTTTTGTAATAACTTTAAACCGCGACACGCTTGGCGTACATCGATAACATTTTTAGCATGTATCATTGTATCGAGGTTGCAAGTTTATAGCTCGCGCGTCGAGAGAGATTACTAAATATTTAAAACATTCTGGAAACCTCTTTGCTGTTCCGATTGTTGCGATTAACTCTGCAGCGTTGTGCAAAGGAGTACAATTATTTCGAGCATGATTAATCGAGAGCAAAAGATATGGCACTTATATATTATAATGACCGACATGCAAATTAGTTCGCATAACTAGCGTAGGCGAAATATATGATAGATATGAATAAAAAGAGAGTATCATTCTAAACTAATATATATACTGCTGAAATATATTATTACGTAATGGAAAAATTAACTTGCATAAATTACTTCGTGTTTTGCAAGTTTGCACTTTGAAAAAGTCTGCAAGATCTGGTGCCATTACATATGTGTATACATATATATATATATATATATATATATATATATA